>UCOL01002707.1:0-23604 GCA_900474335.1 Ormyrus nitidulus | reverse complement strand
GAGGCAAAGGCCACAAGCATGAAGTATTTTTACTTTTCGCCGGTAGGCGGCGACACTCAAAATGTCAAATCCCAATATTAATTCCGCACATGAAAAGATAAACATTCCTTTTTTTAATAAATAAGTTACTTTTCATTACGCCGTCGCAATCTATTACAATCAAAAAAAGACAACCCCGCAAGCAACTCAACAACCATTCAGTAACTCGATTCCCCGCCCAATCGTTTCACCAGCTCAAACAAGAATCAGAAATCCCACACTCGGCGACATCATAACCCTTATTACACCCCTGCAATCCGAAGAACCAGCAGCCTCTATATATAAAAAAAAAGACCTCTCCAAACAAGCGAAAGCCAAAGGGGTATAAGCGAGGGTCAACATCAAGTGGCGTCGACAAAAGCCCCAGGCGTCCCGTGAGACATGGTGGCAGCGTCCTCTATCCTGCGATCGTCACGCTCGATGAGCATCCGGAAGCGTCGATTTACAGGGCGACGAGAGACGCGCGCGTCCGCGTGACGACACGCGACCGGAAGGAGCATCCTAATTGATATCGATTCCGCGTCGGCGGAGCTTTTTGTGTCGCGCTCTCCTTTGTTTTGCTCGGACAGCGATGAAATTACCCCCGATAAAAGTCCACGCTGCCGCTGTGTGGGAATTGGTGTGATTCGATACCTGCGGGAGGAGTGGCTGACTTTTACCGGCGGAATTGGATTTGGGCTCCTTTGTTGGCGCCGTGTGAACTTGATGGCCTGATTAGAAGGGTTTCGGGGTAGGGAAAAAAATACTTTTTAGTGCTTTGGGTTAAAGACTTGCTAATGATGATCGGTGCGATTGGTCACCTTTTTGTGGCACAAATCAAATTTTGCTATTAATAATTTATAAATTTACAGATACAGCTGTTTATATTTCAATAAATGATTTTTCATCTTATTTAAACACATGTAAAGGTTGTAATCGTTGCAAAGTTTATTCTAATTTTTAACTTGTAATTGGGTAAATTATTGCTACTTCAAATCCATACATAATAATTTTGCGAGAGACGCAATCAAAACGTAAAATTCAAGCTATCGCAATGATTTATCTAGCAAGTACAAGAGTCTGAGCAAAACTTTAATTGCGCGAAAAAGCACGCAGTACAACTTTCCTGTTTACCGAGTAACGTAGCAAAATTAATATCCATTTAAAACTCGGAACTTTTTTATCAAGCCGTCCATCTAATACACTTTGCTCCAACTTCGAAACTTCCACCGAGTCTCAAAGAAAATCCCCGTTTCGTGCATCTCCCTTAACGAAGCATTCAGTCGTTCCTCTCAAACTACTTCCTCGAGCGACCGACAAACTCTCCCAATTACCGGCAGCGCGAGAAACCCAGTAAACTCGGGGAAAGTGTTTGCGTCGACACGTCGCCCCGGGACTCGAAGGATTCGAAAAGAGGGACGTGTACAGTTCGGTCGCGGGGAAAGTTTTTCAATCCCGAAAGTTTTCGGTTTGTCGAGGCGCGAGTCGCCGGGGTTTCCGATGCGGATTTTTCTAGTGAATCACGACGGGAGGGAGAACTGCGATGTAAATGTCCACTTTGGGAGATCTAATGCCTCGCGTGTTGCTTGTAAACGACTGCTCTACTTGGACGATTTATGGCTTGGAAGGAAACGCATTGATTTGGTTTTTTTTTTTTTTTTTGAAGATCGAACCGATTTAAAGTTTCTGCTTGCGACAAAACAGATTTGTCTTTATTTATTTTTAAATAATGTTTTCCTAAGAAAAGTTTGTGACAAAGTGTACAATAATTTAAAGATATAAAATTATTTACTTTTTCATCGACTATCTGAAAAGATCCTATTTTCATTTTCTTCCTAAAAACGCATTCGTATATTTGTTAAATAACGACTTGTTCTTCCTTCGCCAACTCAACCCGAGAGCCTCGAAAAAGTACCTTCACTCTCTAAAGCCGAAATCCCGCAGACGATCCATCCTCCAGCTCTCGTCCTCTCCCCCGTCCTCCATAAACCAAGAGATCGACGGCGCAGACAAATCAAAAACCGCGTCGCCGGCCGAAAAACGAATTAGCCCTGGAGTGCAGAAGGGTGCTCCGCGTCCTCGTATCGATTAAGTAATCTTAATACATCGCTGGGCCGCAATGTACCATAAAGCGCAGCGGAACCGGAAGCGATTCATTCTTACGGGGAATATGCTTCGTCGGCCGGCGACCGCCGGAGAAATTCCCTTTGATTAATTTTGCTTCGGCGGAGGGCTTTTTCTCTCTCTCTCTCTCTCCTCCCCGCGCAACTTATGTCGTTCGATGCGCCCGGGAGCCAACGGGGTAACTTGGTCCGTTTTCTGGCTGCCGTCCAGCCAGCGAAACCGAGTTATTGTCTGTGTACTCTCTCTGTAAGGTGGTTAACTTTTGCTATTGAAAAATTTATGCTCGTCCGTTTATTGCTGCGCGCGCGCTGCTCGACAGGGACGGTTCAACTTTACTTTCGGAGCTGTATTATTGAAAAATACTTTGGGATCTTTGTGATACGGCAATTAAAACACCGCATTTTGGTTGATATTTATTAAAAATATGGCCTGTTGCTATAAGGTTGCAATAAACTTTTGTAGTACATTTATACTCTGTACAATTTAAGTAATCTACTGTTAATAAAGAATTTATAATCTTTTATTTTTAATCGATATTGTTAATATATAAAAGTAGTTTTAATGAAAGATAATGTACTTCTTTTATCACCACGAGTTATCATTATATCTTACCATTAAGTCGAAACATCTCCATTAGATAAAAAATGTTTACACTACATTTTTTAAATCATTTTTCAAGCTAAAATTCGATTGAAACTAAACATATTTATATAAATCTATTGCAAAACTGTAGCGGACAAGCGCCTGATTATAGGCAACTCCTTGCATGAGTAAACGAAAGTTTCTAGAAAAATTAAAACTGCCCTCTCAAAATATCCATTCAAAATATTTTATCAGCGAAGCAAAGGCCCGAAACAAGCCTTTCTCACCGAGCCACCTGCAGCGAGCCTCTGAAATAAAGAAGCTCAATCAGCGGCAATCGAGCGTCGAAATCCCATCAAAGATAGCCATCTCTTCCCACAGCGAGCAAAAAGCCAAGTGAAAAAGGCGCTCGCGCTCGCGCGAGCTTTAAAAATCGATTAACGATCGAGGCGCGCATTACCGCACGTGGCTGCTCGGCCCCGCGGCATTGTGCGTCGCGCCTCTCCATTGTGTCCTCGGGGCGTGAAGAGAAAAAAAAAGGCGCGATCCCGATCTTGATAAACGACGGGGCCGTGTAATGCTGACGGTTAACCTCGGCCGATCGTTATTTGATGATTGCCGTCGTGCATTGTGAGCTATGCGTGTATACGACGAGTTCGGACGATGTGGTTGTTGCTCGGGGTTGGCGCGCTTTTTGTGGACTGGATGAGGAATCTTTTTTTTCTTATGCAACTAGGTTGAGGTTTTAGAGAATTCTGTTTTTTTGTTGTTTTTATTTGTTCAATGTGCAGATTTATTTTGCTAATTTATATAATAATGCACTATTTTTGGTGAAATTTGAAATGCATATGGGTAACGTTTGTTTTAGAATATAAATCGGGAAAGCTTATCTAATTAAGGAAAAATACAATAAAAACTGTACAGAGATAATTTGAAGCGCCCGAAAATAGAAATAGAGTAACCAACAATATTTTTTCAACCAATTTTAAATTGAAAGTTAATGAAACTGTCGACGTTCGCGCGCATATCGTCTTTTCTCCGCCAGTATCGAAGATCAAAGAATGTTTTGAGACTTTCGCGACAGAATATAACATGACGTCACTGTTTTAAGCAGCCGAAATATTTTTAATCCGAGCCTGGTTGGTGACGTAAATAACCCGAATTGTTACAAATCATTGTAGGTTTATAAAAATCAATCTTTTTAATGACACAATACAGCATTTATATAATATCTACCTTACAAAATCGCAAGTTCATTATTATCCAGAAACAAAAACTCGAAAAAGCTCTGTCAATTACTAAATTTCCAACAATAACGCATGTACAGCAAACCTTCCCAATAAATGTAAGTAAGCCGCCGATTCACAGCTCACAATCGGCAATCACTCGCACAATTGCCCATCGCCCCATTCATCCGATCAATCCAAACACCGGCAATCGTCGCAGCTCATGACACCTAAACACCCCGCTCCGCAGGGCTTGAAAAAGAAAAAAAAACGCTTTTCCAAATTGCTCGACAAAGGCCTCGAACCCACCTAATCCCGTTCCGCGAAAAGCCCGGTGAAAAAAAAAAGAGAGAAAAAATAAAAACTCGAGCAGCGCACTCCGGGATAATCCGGGAATTCAGCGCGGGCGTCAGTGCGTGCATTGATTTCTCGCTCAATTTCACCCGACGAGCGCGCTCTCCTAAGCCGGTCCCCGACAATGGGAGTTTGCGCTCGTGGATAAGCCCGTTAAAACGCGACTGTTCACGGGCCGCGCGGCGGGACGCCCGGAGAGACGCGACGCGGAGAGGAGAGAGAGAAGGGTAGAGGCGACGAGGGGAGGGTGTTGTTTGGGACGTGTATTGGGAGCTTTCGAGTACGCAGATTCTTCTCTCCGAGGAGTGCTGCGATGGCTCAAGTTGAGTTTTTTTTTGTGCTGGGGTTTTGCTGGAAGAGAGTGCATTGAGAGTTATAGTCTGGGTATACACTTTTGTTGTGGAAATGGAAGATAATGTATTTGAGTATTGACTAATACTTACAAATTATTTTGGTTCGCATGCTTCGAATTTTGGTAACTTTAGGCTCTTTGGAATAAGAATTGTATTTTCATTGATTTTTTAAGAATAACGTACCTAATAACCTTTAAAATTATAAACGTAAAACTTTAGCAAAATTATTTAATCAAATTCCCGAGCTCTTCGGGAACATTACACAATAGTACAAGAGACACGCCGAAAATAAAAAGCACCTCCGTCCCTAAGAGAGCTAAAGCACGAATCCGAACCCTCGTCCGCCAAAGCCTCGGCCAAATTTAGGGAAATAGGCAGGAAGAGAGGATCGCCTCTCGCACAAAGGCGAGAGAAAGACCTCGCCGAAGGGAGAGAGAGAGAGAGAAAGAGAGAGGCTTTCGTGCGTGTTTACTCGCACGGCCGGCTTTTCACGGCTCGAGTCGCCCGATTTGCCCAAATATTTTCCGGATCAGGATTTTCCGACACGCACTGCTGCCGCCGCCGCCGCCGCCGCCGCCGCCTGCCTGGCCCCATCGATCGCCGCGCTACTCCGGGGATAACATAATGGACTAATAATGCTCGTGTCAATGAAAATAAACGCGGCTTTTGTGCCTCCGCTACGGGCCTCCGATCCGCAAATATTTTCGTAGTAGGTGTATATGTTTACGGCCGGCCATTCAGACGTCGGATGTGTACGGGGAATGGATTTGTATCTCGACGCTGCGATATTCACTATTTCAAGTTTTGGAGGGGCGGAGAAGAAGATTGGGAGACAATAACTCGAGGAGGGTGTTTTAATGTTAATCCAGTCTACGGATATTGAAGGAAATAAGTGGGTACAAATAAGATCTAAGCTGTCGTTTAATTCAATGTTCTATTATTTGAATTTTCAAGCATTCGTACAAAAATATGCTAATGCAATATTTTTAAACAATCGGGTGATACGTCCGCTTTGCAATTAGTCACTCGCGTTCTGTTTATATTCGAGAAATAATATTTTCATAATGGATATCTTTGCTAATACTCAACGTAAAAATAAAAAGACTACTCGCGGACTACTTTGTCGCGTCGCATGAATAGGAAGATTGCAAATAAAATCTAAGAAGCAAAAACAAGTTGTTTACGCTCGAACGAAGACGAGCGGATAATCGCAGCTGTTTATGCCCGAAAACGCGGTATTATATTAAACGCCGAGAGATTTCCGAAATAGAAAAAAGTGCAGGCGGAGTTTATTTTAGAGTGTGTCTGTCGAAATACCCTATTAAAACTTTTCTTGTACTCCACGTTGCTCGCCGCGCGCCTCGGGTTCGTACAGCGCTTTAACTTTCTTCGACGCAAAACATACCCACATCTCATTAAAGTTTCGTTCTTCGTGCAAACATATTTTCTCCCCTTTCAGGAGCATCCTCAAACTTTGCGAAATCCGCCGCTAACTTTCCGGATATTATAAGGGGTTTAATTTAGATATATTTGCGTTATTGAGCAGCATAATAAAAATTGCGTTACTCGCATAGTTCCATTGCGCAATGCGTTACATCCACTATTTATTCCTTGGCATCGAACCAATATTTTATTATACGTATACAACGCCAAAACCGCCTGTATAAACAATGTTACTTCTTGGCCAGGCCAAACCCCTCTATAATCACCTCGTAATAAATCATACGAAAAATTGACCAGATTCTTCACCTCGAAACTAACATCTCACTATCAGCCAGTCGCGTCCCCCGACTCCCGCAGGAATATTACACGCAACGACTACATCTCAACCCCTTGTAAAAACTCGAGCCGCGGGTACTCGCACAAAGAGAGAGAGAGAGAGAGCGCAAAAAAGGGCCCGGCGCCGTGTGTGCGTGTGAAAAAAGGGGGCGCGGCGACGATGACGACGACGACTCACCTGGGGAGAGAGAGAGAGGAGAGAGGCGTGGCCAGGACGACCGAGCCGAGTGGTCGATATTCGCGCCGCTGCGAGGATCCGGGGTGTGAATGCGAGTGTAGCTGCGCCCTGCGAGTGCGAGAGCTTTGCCGAGAGCGTTCGTATATGCGTTCTTTCTTCGGTTCGCGGGGAGAGTCTTTCGTTTGGGATTGATATTTAGAATTCGTTTGCGAGTAGGGAAGTCGGGATGGACTCTTGAAAAATCGCCAAGCTCCGGTAGTTTGTTTCATAAAAATTCTTGCTTCCCGCGATTTAAGATGGTTATGAGATTATATCTTGATTATTAAAATCAGTTTTTAATGTGACAAACGCATTAGCCAACGTTCAATATCAAACTTTTAACAGCTACGGTAAAGCGCATATTTTATAGTGTAAGAAAAGCAAACCTTCAGAAGATCCATCAATCACCGAAACATCCACCTAATAAAACCAGCCCGAATTTTACTACAGCAATCAAACGAAATCACGAGACTCGTTAAAAAATTTCGAACGATCGGCCAGCCCCTCTCTTCTTCCATGAATTATCCCGGGCCTCATAGCCCGGCGTTAAAGAGTCACGCTCTCCGTATTCCGCTTTTAAGAGAGAGAAGGCACGTAAACGAAATTATATCGACACGTGTCGCCGCTCCATTATGTTCGAATTTCGCTTGGCGCTCCTTTATCCGTCTCTCTCTCCCTCTCTCTCTCTCTCTCTCTCTCTCTCTCTCTCTCTCTCTCTCTCTCTCTCTCTCTCTCTCAAGATTACGAGAACTGGCGCGAATCCAAGCCTGATAATCGCCCGTACGAAACGCTCCATTCTACTCTTATTTCGCTCGTTCCACTTTTACCGAAGGTCTCTCGCGTTCGGTCGTGTCGCTATATTTAGAGCGGCGCTGTATCACACAGAGTCGCGGACCTGAGATATTCATCTCGGAATTATGAGATTCGGGATTTGACAAGGAAAATCGTGTCGGATAGAGGGGAATCGGAGCGCGCAACTGGATTAAAATGTCTTTTCGAAGAGTTTTTTTATTAACTTCGCTTGCCTGAAATGTTTCGGCAATATTTTTTGGGCCTTAGGTTGATTAATGACATTAATAGGCATTACATTGGGAAATTTATGAAAATTTTCAAAATTACGTATTCTACAAAAATAAAGGAAAAGGTCTTAAAAGCAATTTCAGTTTTTTTAAAAGAATAAAATAATTTTTACATCTAGATATCTACTATTGTTTTTTTTAGCGATGCAATATTGAAAAAAAACAGAAAGTAATAAAGTAAAAAGCAGCAACATCTTCTTAAACTCATTTATTAATATTTATTTTTATCCGTTGCATAGTTCAATATATCACTTCGATATTTCAAATTACTTACAAATAACAATAAATAAAGCAATAAGATTGACTCTGCTAACTTTATCCTCTCAAAAGTATAAAACAGTAATACGGTTCATCAACTCTAACAAAGCTCAGGTCTAAAAACGAAAAACATTTTCAAAATCTCACCAAAACGCATTAATTACCACCCCAAAAGCAGCCTCCACACCCACCGAGAAGCGAACGATATTACCGCCTACCGCTGCAAATTAAAACCGATGACTGCGGCGCATCTCGGCGCAAAAAAAACAAAAAAATCCCCGACCACGAAGCGACTCTCGAGCTCGACGTATATCGATTTCCCGGGTTGCACGCAGAGAGAGAGTATTTTTCCCCATCGCGCGCTATATTAATCGTTCGCGATACCGCCGCGGGGCGAAAACGAGCTGACTCGCGCGGCTAAGTGCTGCTTTCTGTTGCCGGAAGCGCGATAATAGCTCGACGCCCGCGCCATTGTCTCTTTCCGTCTCTCTCTCTCTCTCTTTCTCTCTCTCGCCTTCGTACTCCACCCCGGCGATGATTCTCCGCCGCGCTCTGAGCCTCGCTCCACTTCCGTCGAGCTGCGCCGAAGCTTTTGATCGATCATTTCGTGCGATGATCTCTTTTTCATTTTTTCAGGGAGATTCTGCGGTTTAGTGGCGGCGCTAATTTAGAGAATGGATATTTATGGCGGTTTCGAGAGTTCGGGCTAACTAGCTTTGCGAGTTTTCAACGGTGTCCGAGTAGTGTTGATGGTTACAGCGGCGGATTTGAAAACTTTTGTAGAATTAGTTGGTAAAAGGTATATTTTTAATTGATTTTATTTTTTAGGGATATTTATGTCTCTTGGTGTCTAGCAAAGTTTCAGAAAAAGTTTTGAGACTTGGTTCGTCTCTTTTTCTATATTGAAAATTTCCCTAAAATATCCAGAAGCTCTTTTGAATATGTATATCGAAGCTAAACATTTGTAAATTTGGCACTGCATTTTTTAAAAAAATTTTCTTTCTAAACTCGAAATCCCTCCTAACAATTAAAAGCTCAAACCTTCGCTTCACCTCAAAGAATAATCACTAAACACGCCAAAACTTTCCGCAAATTCAAAAAACAAAACTCAGGACTCGAAATCCGAACTTATTTAAACTTCCAGCGCATAACATACCGGCGGCTCTTAAATTATTCCAATACCGGCGTCAACACCGTAAATCTAATAATAAAGTCCCTTCACTCATCCGCGAAGCACACAAGAGCGAGAGAGTAGCTCGCCTCCCCGACCCTTTTATTTCCTTTTCTCTCGGAGCGCGAAGCGGAGAGAAGCTCGCGAACTCGGCGATAATAGACGAGGAGCTTCGCTGGCGCGCTTCCCCATATACGCGGCGACGGCCCGGTAATGTAAGCGAGGGGGAGGATCGGGCGAAATATGCCTCGCGCGCGGCCCCCCCTCCTTCTTTCCGAGAAGTATATATTCCGCTGACAATAAGAAAAATTGCAGTGCCCCTCTCTCTCTCTCTCTCTCGCTCGCTTCCGCGTATCCGAATTCCATCGGCGGCGATGTGTGGCATTAGTCGGCGGAGCGGGGGGGGGGGGGGCATTACGCGCGTTTGTTTTCGAAAAAATTATGGGCGACGGAGGCAGGACGCGGGGTTTCGATTTGCAGTTAAAGCCGGGAGCGCGTGGAGAATTACGACGGTGTACGTATGAGCTTTTTCGGTAATTTTACGCGAGCGCTCTGTGTCTTTGGCAGAGATTTTGATTGCTTCTACGAAACGTTTTTAATTTCGTCGGGAAAGTTGGGGGTTAGTTTGCATTTAGGGATTCGCACTGAATTGAAACATTTATTGAGTGGAAGTAAAATTTAAAAAAACGTTATCATATAGTTTATATTGAGTTTGCTTACTTCCTAACTGCTGGTGGAAATAAATTAAAAATTTCAATTAAATAGAGCACCTATACATTGATAATTAATACAAAATTTATGTTTTATCCAAAGTCAATCTGTCAAGAGGTTGTAAAATCTAAAAAAGTATAAACAAAAAAAACTGCAACGCCCGCTCAAAACTCCCCAAAAAGCATTCCGTCGGCCCCGCAGTCCTCATCGTTCCTCCCGGTGCGCGGGCAATTATAAAACCATCGAGTCTCCCGCGGCTAAACGCTTCCGACTCCTCGGCCCGTAGCTGCCAAACCAGAGTGAATCGCCGAGAGAGAGAGAGAGAGAATCCAAAAGGCACGACGGACGGAAAATCGCGGCAAATTTTCCGGTTAGTTTTCGGTGAGCATTCCGAGCGGCGGGCCACCCCTGGAGGGCGCATTGTGCGCAGGCGTCGCTCGGTCTGCCCCGAGCCCTCGCGTTTCGGGGCAGGGCCAACACAATCCAATGAGGGGAGAAACATCCGGCCAATTGTCGCGCCCCCGTGGCGAGAGCTGCCGCTGTCCCCCCTCCTCCCCATTCGGCGTCGTGCGACATTGTGTCGTAATTATTGTCCTGTGGGTTACGAGGTCGGCCTTTTTTCCGGCTGTCGGGGCCGCGCCGCCGATCTCGAGTCGATTTCCGAGATTCCGAGTGGAAGCGGGGCGGAAGCGAGGGAAAGGGTTGATTGTTTTATGGGGCTTTAGCTGCGATGCTAAACGATTCGGGATCGGGCTCGGTGGGAAAGCGTTTGGGGGAAAGAGTGAACGGTGTGAATGGGAAAATGGACGAGATAATACGTGTTTTTAAATAATTTTTATTTTTGCGTTTGATTTTAGCAATATTTTTCTAAGTAGGCGGTAAAGTTTGTAAATTATTACTGGATTAGAGAGGTGAAAGATGTCAAAACAAAATTTAAATAAAGTATTGAAAACGACTCGGTTATTTCGTTAAAGTTTCGCAACGAATGGCCGCGATGCCAAATTTCAGAAAATTTTGTGGCTCCGTATTTTAGTTAAATCACTTCAAAAATGAGTTTAGGGACGTAAATTCTTATTAATACTTACCTGTATGTAGCGAAACTTGAATTTTAGCTTTCATCACCAACTAATGATAAGTCAAATGCAAATGTTATTTATTAGCCAAGTGAAAGTGTTATTTATTAGCTAAATCGCTTCGTTAAAAAGTTATTTATTCCGCTGGCGAATATTTAAATCATTATCACTTAATTATAGCTAGAAGAATATTTTACTGAACTTAAGCGGACTTTCATCGATAAATAATACATTTGATATCGAACCGGAATAACGAAATCGCGTAAATAAACTTCGAAATTAACAAAAATTTTTCTCACCACAAAATTTCCAATCCCGAATTGACCGCCCTGAAAAATTTCACTTCTCTCTCTCTCTCTCTCTCTCTCTCTCTCTCTCTTAAGCAGCGCGCAACAAAAATGTCAGTAGCATCTTTACCTCGGGGCCCCTCATTGTCGAGCCTCTGCGGCCGGTCCGCGTGTTAAAAATCGACGCGCAAACAAAACGCTCCGAAACATACCGAGTCCGGATGCGCATTAGGAGGAAGAAGAAGAAAAAAATGGGCGCTTCCTCGGGGCGAGAAGTCGAAGAGAGAAGCCAAGGTGAGGCCCCGAGGCATAAAAGATCAAACCTTCGCACCGATCGATTGTCGGGGCCCCGACTTCGGGGCGTGGACCGAGAGACACGCTGACAAATTTCCTTTCTTTCGAGTTACTGTTCTCCCTTTTTTTTCTCTCTCTCATTCAGGCTCACACTCTTTTCTTCCGTACCGTTAGTTCCTTGCGCAACTTCCGCCGGATTTACCGATTTAAATTCGGCCAGTTCCGAGAGAGCGCAGCGCGGTGATTCTGTTTGCGGAACGAGGGACTTTCTCTCCTCTGTTGGGACTTTAAAAGCGCGAAATTCGGGGGTTTTCTGTTGGATTCTTGGAAAATTCGGCTTTCGGGTGAGCATTGGTGCTATATGCTTGATTGAATTAAGTGCATTACAATAAACCAATCAAACTGATCTGTTAGCTGGAATGGAATTTTTAAGCATGAATTTTCAACGAATTGCAATAATCTAGAAATTTACAAACAAACGAATTTTTATTCACGATATAAAACATTTATTAGACAGATGTTTAAGCTATGATTATTTAATTTATAAAAGGTTCAATGTCGCCAAGTTTGTAAGAAATAAGATTCAATTAAAAGTATAAAAACATTTTAATCGCGCGCGGCAACAGTTTCAAAATCAGACAATTAATAAACTTGGAAAATAATTTATTTCCAGTGTATCGCCAATATTTCACGGAGTATCAAGATAATTTTGTTATTACATCTTTCAAAACTCGCAGTGCGTTGGCAGCGAGGCAAAAATACTGCAATGATGATAAATTATGATGATATTAGGTTAATGGACCTTGGAGTTTTCCCGTTGATTTTCGTTAAGTAACTTTCCGAGTCTATAAAAAAAAAACTGCGGGTTTACGGTCGAGCTTATAATAGAGTGTAAAGGACAAGTTTTGACGGCTGCGAGTTTGGAATCGTTGAAAAAATGTAAAAATACCGTAAGTCGACCCGGATTTTTCTCGAGCCTCTTGCACAACGATTGTTGATAAGTTCATTTATTTTAATAAATTTCTGCCTGCGTTCCGTAATAATATAAATTGAGAAGTCAGCGGTATGTAAATAACGTCCAGTTTTCGCTGCAGAGAACCGAGCGGGAGAGTTTTACGGGCGAAAAGGCGATTCGTCCGTTCGATTTTATGGCCGATTTTCATTAGCTTAAGTGCCCGAGATGAAATTTGGCAGTACGAAACACGCGGAATTTAAAAACTATAAATTAGAAACGATCGAACGTCTTAATCAACCAACTGGAAATTTTGAATTTATGTTATAAGTCAGCAGTTATTATCCCGAAACCTATCATTAAATAGATCGAATGCGTATGTTTTTCTAAAAGATTTATGCATCGGTCATTACAATTTAGGAAAAAATTCTGTGGTCTAAAATAACAATTCGCTCTTTCGGCGTGTCATTTCTCACACTTCCGAAAATCCCCAGAGTAGCCACTCGACGCGAGAGACGTTACGAAAGTCAAATTAATTCTATAAACATTTTCGAGGGCACTCGAATTCGCCGACCTGCGATTGCCAAAGTGACCGTTGTCAGTCTCATCGTGACTCGCTCGAGTACAATGCGGACCGTCCTAAGTATATACTCGAGTACACGCCCAGTGTCAATAAAAAAAAAACATCTGCCCTCGGCGAGTATTTATAATCTTTGAATTTATGATATTCCGGACGTAAAAAGCAGCTGAATTCCAAGGCTTTGGACCTTTAATCCTTGGAGGATACATCCGCCTCGAGGAGGCTTAAGTCGAGCAGATTGTTGACTGCTATTTGTACAGGATTGTCTAAAAAATTCCAAAATGAAGGTTTATATAAAAACTGGGTACTTTTTTGTACGAGTAAACGAATTCAAGAAACTTAAACTATTCTTAATAAAAAACAAATCTATTTGTTTCTTTCAACATGATTGTAAACAAAGAAAGATTGGAATGAATCAAAATTTTTTAGCGCTTGCTCGCAATATTATTTGTTAAAAATAATACGCGTAGACTATATAATTGCACAAACAAATATTCAACATTTAATACCCTGCTATCGCACACAAAATTCAAACCCTTTTTACCTTCTGCAACGCAACAGCATTCCATCAGCACTCCAATCATCCATTTCCACGCTCACCCCAGCGTCGTTTTTTCTTTTTCAAACTCCAGCGCGAACCCAGGCACACCCTTAAGTACCTCCTCTCAAAGTCAAAAAGCTCCAAAAAAAAGCGCCTCTCCGCCAGTCTCTCACACACGTCCCCGCGCGTCGGGCACCGCCCCGAGAGAGAGAGAGAGAGAGAGAGAGAGAGAATCCGGCTCGATCTCGGACGATAAATCTTCCGGGGGCATCATTTAGGAGCGTTTAGCCCCGGGGAACCGATGTGCGCGCGCCGCCGCCGCCGGGACAGAACCGGCCCTGGTTCCGCAGCAGCCGCGAACCGAAAAGTCACTGTCCTTTGTCTGCCGGGCACTCGCTTTTCTCGGGCGCAGAGGCGGAGGATCGAGCCTCGATGCTCTCTATATCTGCTCGCTCGGGGAGTCGATGGGCACTATTGGATCGGCCCGCGCTAAATAAATTACGAGCTTGTTTGCCGCCGGTATATTGCTGCTATTTTATGGGGGAGAGAGGGGGAGAGAGGCAGGCTGAAGTTCCTTTTTTTTTCATGGCTTTGAATGGGTAATTGTTGAGAGGAATTGTCAAAAGGAAGTGTATCGTCGATGTAAGGTTTTTTCCGATGGAGAATTTTTTTAGTAGTCTAGAATTTTTTAAGGAGTAGCTTAGACATTATTTATACACAGTTTTTACAACACGACATCATGTTTCTATATATCAACAACGTGCAACATTTTCCTTACTACGTCAACCTTACGTTTTTAATAACGTTTCTCACTCTATCCGTCGCCCATTTAATTCATTCGTCAATCGCATCCGAGCTCGACACCAAAATTCATCGCCAAAACCTGCCCACCGTCCCCCGCCCGAATCAAGCTTAATAACACATCGACGAGGCTTACACCCGCAAGCGACCAGCGAAAAACCCTCCAAGCGATCCCGAGGCCGGCTAATTTCTCAAACGATTCCACCCCCGGGTTCCTGGACGCCATCATCGGGCAAGGAAACAATAACCGGCGCGTGGCCGCGGCTCGTAAAGCGGCCACGAGTCAAGATCCGCCGTGTGCAGCATCGCCGCGCGTTCCCAGATTGAATTTCCCCGGGCGCGGGCGACAATAACGCCCCCTCCCCCCGTGGCCCTCCGCCCCCGAAAACGTCAGGGGCTAATTGATATAAACGCCTCGGCCGTAATATACTTGTCATACCCCGGCGGGGGCGCGCGGGGGCGGACACCCTCTCTTTCTCTTCTCCGGAGGGGGCTCGCCCGCGGAGAGAGAGAGAGAGAGTGTGAGCATAGTCCGTTAAAGCCCCGTTGGATTTGGGCGCAGTCGATATTAGGAGGACGCGAGAGCCCAGACCGCGGTCTAATATCGGGACCCGAGACCGAGACCTCCATTAACATATGAAAGCTGCCGGGCCGCATGCGTGCGAAGCGGCTCGGCGAGGATTTTCACGAGCGTGATATGGGCTTGGGAGAAAATTTTATTGGGTGTAAGAGCCGCTGAGTTTGATGTTTCGAGATTTATAATGGCTTAATTTTGGGATGCGAGCTGGATATTGTAGGGAATGAAGTTCGGGTTATTGATTGACTGAGCGGTCTATATGCTATAAGAATTATAAATTTATTGAAGTAACAATTCACCAAAACATAAAAAATATTTTTAATACGTAATTATTCTACATCCTATGAAACGTCTTTTGGAATATACAGATTTTGAGTATCCGATCACAACATGTTTTAAAATGTATTACCAAAACTGTACCAAAAAACTTTGCAGAACCACAGTTGTCCCTCAATTTTCAAGCAAACATCACGAAGAAGTGCTGCGTCAAGAGAAGACACACAAAGGAGAAATCATCCCGAGAATCTCCGCATTTCCATTCCTCGGCTAATACACCCTCCTTTGTCCCCCTTTATTCCTTTCCGCTGGTCTTTATCTTTCACGGTCTACTGTTAATGTTCCATCCATCCCTTTTTCATCGGTACCCTCTGCGAGCTGCCCCATTCGGGAATCAACATGATCGCTTACATGATTATAAAGCACTGCTAATTCGCTTTCATGCTCGCAGTGATATCGGGCCTCGATGTGTTTGCGCATCAACACGTTTTTACATCTGCGGGGTCGTTCGTTTGTTCTGGCGTCTGTGCGCGCACTGCTTTACGATTCTGCTTTCTTAATGGAGGGAATTAATGGTGAAATGGTATTAGTTGGCTGGATTAGTGATTTGTAAAAAAATGAATTAAGCTTGAATACTGAATCGTGGAGCTTAAAATTCAGCTTTAGTTTGTTTAATCGCTTTCGAGATATTCTAATTCTTCAATCGACGGAATCACTTTTTCAACCGTTTTTAAGTACTTAGGTAGAGGACAGAATTCTTCACAATCGCCGAGTTTTAATGTTTCAAAAAAGTCATCGGATCCGTTCCATGAAAGTGCCTAATTTCGATTAAGCAATATTTAATACAGTTAATCAAATGAAAAAGTAAAAATATGCCAAACTACTTACCCTGATATATTCCTGCTTGTTCGTAGAATCTTTATATTTCTCTAAAATTATAGCACTACCAAACGGTGGTATTCGAAAAGTTTCAATATTTTGGACCCTCGTAAATGAAGCCAAAGACAAGTCGTGAGTACTGTACAGACAGATCTTTTTCCGATCAATTTCTTTCTCATTAAGCTTTAAATTCTCGATAAATTGCCTGACTAAAGTGCCACCATTTAATCTCTTCAATTTTTCCGATATGGACATGCAATCTAAGCCAAATGCAAAGAATTCTTCTACAGATTTGAAAATTTCATCGGTGTACCAAGCTGGCAGTGGTAAATTCATTTCTTTCTAAAAAGTAATTGAAGCATTACAATTTATTGTAAAAATTATGTTGACATCAGTAAGTTATATTTAATACTTACATGTATCTTTAATGCGTAATAAGTCCATCCTGCATAATAATACAGCTTGGCATCAGGATATTTAATCTTCTCTTCAAGAAATTTCAGCAGTTTTTCAAACTTTGGGATTTGCGCTTGATAATCTTTTGACGTAAAAACTTCTTTATCGAATTCCTTTAAGTAGCTTGAGCATAAGTGAATAAATAAAAAATTAAATTAAAATATTATTAATTTCCTGCTGCCTACGATTTTGAATATATTTACTTTGGACAGCTATGCGGCGTCAGAAGAACATCGTATTTACTGGTCGTGTGTCGAAATGGAATTGGATTCCAATTTAAAATATCATTCCACTTATTTTCTGGTGATACTGGATAAAGACCAGCTAAGACAAGCTGCAGTGACATTTTCGTCCGATCATAATTGGAGCTCAAGGCGTGAAGTTCGTTAGGATTATATGGACCCAAAAACGCATCATACGTTCGCCTCAAAAGAGTTCCTAATGTGAACATTTGTTGTTTTCCTGTCTAAAATTTATCATCCGAAAAAGTAAAAAGATTGTATTGTATTGTTCTGAATAACAAGAGACAATAGCTGTGCTATATCAACTTCTTAAAATCTAAATATGAAATGCTGATAAATATTGTTATCGCTCCGTTGTTTAAATTAAGATAGAAATTAAGATTTTTTTATTGCGAAAATAAAAACCACATGTTTACAGAAAAATTACAAATATCTACAATAATCAATCTTGATTAGCGTAAAACTGACAAAAAGGATTTAATTTTCAAATACGTACAATTGTCAGTTGACTCAAGCCCATTTCGGGTCCGTATATCGACGGATCTGTCACATTGTTCAGTGCAGCTTCTTGTACAAGAGTTGATCGAAAACCATGTCCAAAAGCCTAATTAATATCACTGTTTTACAATACATACTTTATTTATTTTAATGACAATTCTACTTACTACTTGAACGTATTCCAACTTCAAATTTTTACCGTCTACGGAACACATCTTTCTTCTAAAAAAACACACACTGAAAAATAGAAAAACGGTACTTATTCGCATTACGCTTTACGTCTTCATAATATTAGAGTTGCCAATGAAGCAAAAAATAAGAAAGTCGTCTGTCACGCGTCGTCTGCGAAAGACGACTAGATATCGTTTAATTTACTCAAGAAGCTCGCTGAGCGCGCAGTGAATATAAAGCACGATAAGTGCGATAAGAAAGTTTAATAATACCGAGTTAATGATCTCATCTTACGGAGGTGATGTAAAATTTTTTGCAATTACAATAAATTTTTAAAATCTCACTTTCGAATTATATTAGATATATAAAATGATCAGATAGCATTGCAAATTGAACGTGAATAAATAATTCTTTGTAAGTATATACTTATGCGAATAACGAGATATACCTTTTTTATCCGATTCGAGCTTAAAGAAAAGCTCCGTGACTAAAAAGTATTAAAGACGACCTGCTGTGCTGCCGATTAAGTCAATAGTGATTTTTCACGCTAAGTAGCGAGGCGATGGTAATAAGGCTTCTGAGGGTGAATTTTTCATTAGAATTATTTTATGAATCGAAAGGTAGTACGTCCATTTCTACATAAAATATTAAGCTCTTTTTTAGTTTAATATTGTTGGAATTTTATTCTACTTTTTATTGCTTCAAAAAGGGTTAACCTAATTTCAGGTACGCGGCGGCCATCTAATCTAGTTGTACTAAACGTTTGTTTACTACAGCAAATGATAGGCATGGAGTTAAAGGAAAACATCGCATCGTGCGATAAAACTTGGTACGAATATTTTATCAGAAATCTTAAAATATTCATGCTGATTATAATGATTCCAAAGGCAATTACCGACATAAACAAGTTTTTATTTCATACTGCTATGGAAATAAGAAAGCAAAGCGACCTCATTTTTACCAATTTAAAAAAAAAGAACCTCATTTCCGTTTAGTCTACACCCTAATATTCAACATCGCAGGAGAAATCACTGTTACCCACACCAGATTCGAACGCATCACCCTAAAACAAGAAAAGCACCATTACCGCATCTCATAAGACACAGAAAAAAAAAACAAAAAAAAAATCCACCCTCGCCGGCAATCCTCGGCGCACGTAAGCGTATTCATGACCGTCGTCGGACCGTGGCGGGTAACGAGGCCCTCCGAAAGCTGCCGGCTGTCGATATACGTCCGCGCTAATAAAGATCGATGGGCTTTAATTAAATGCCCCGCCGGAGGAGAAAACGAGGCCGATGAAGGCGTTAAAGCGGTGGGCGCTCTCGCGCCGCTCGTCGAAAATTGACACGTTGATGAGTTCGCGCTTTTTTCCCCACGCCGCGCCACCCCCCTTTTTTTTTTTTAAATCTTCCGGCACGCCCCGCGGCTGCGGTCGCCGACGTGATTAATAAGGGCGGCGGGGATTTTGAATTGGGACTGTTTGAGGAGCTGATTTCGAGACGAGGCGAAAGGGGAAGGGCAACGGTGGGCTATGGGTTTTAATTTTGGAATGATGGCAACAATTTGCTGCGACTACTTGAAAAAAAGGAATATAACAGCTGCAAAAATTTTCGCATGAAAAAGCAACGTTATTTAACTAACCTCTGTCAAGTTTAAAAGTTATTATCAACAACTGCATTTAATCAAATTATAAATATTTGTTCGCCTGCCAATTTGAAATCGCTCAAACTACGGTATCATGTAAATTTAAATTTAATAAAACTCTCATTCGATTGATCCGAGAAAAAGCCGAAAAATAACTTAAGGAGCCGAGAAGCGGTGGATCAAAAGGTGCACAGAGTAGCTATCAGCTGCCGAAAAATTCCCAAAACTCCTCGATCCCATTCTCGAAGGGCACGAACCAAAACACGGCTCCTTCCTCGAGCGCTTCCTCCTTACACAATCGCGCTAAACGCAGTAAAAGCCTTCCTTAATACTCGCCGCGCATATCTGCCGGCGGCAGCCTCCTCCTTCCCTCAATGGGCCATCGAAGAGCCACTGACAAATAAGAGGGGCCCAAAAGGCAAAAAGCGACATCTGGCCCTGCGCGCGTCCCGCGACAATGCTAATGGGCGTGAAATTTCGGAAATATCTCTCTGCGGCCGAGAGAGACGGGGGCTCCGCGCTGACAAATTCTGGTTTATAACTGCCGGCCAGGTGCTCGGCTGCGCTCTCTTTTTTTTTCTTCTTCTCTCTTCCCGAAGAGGAAGATCGATAGTGGGACGGGGACAATGGACCGGAGCGATCGCCCGGATTCTGGTCGTGTCTGTCTGGGGGTTTTGGCTGGGCTCCTTTGCTTTTCACGCCGAGGACTCGTTAAGACCGCAAACACGATTCTCGTTAAGGCACGAATTTACGCGATTATTCACGCGCGATTTGATGCGCTGCCGGTGGAGGAGCGATGGATTACCTGGATTTGCGCTGATTTTTTGATCCTTGATTGGTTTACTTTTGGAGGCTGTTTTTAAAAAGGGAACTGAGATTTATGAATTCAACGAAAAATGTTTCATTATTTATAGAATTTAACTGTTATTCAAAAATGAATTTTTTAAATCTAAGATTTTTTAAATAAAATGTTAAAAAAAAAGATTTTACTAAAGAGAAAAAATAGAATATTTTAAAATAACGGAATTGATGTAAAAGAAGTAAACTACAATAAATTTAGTTTTGCTTAGAAGAAAATGGAAGAAAAAGATTACACGCAATAAAATTAAAAAAAAAGTAAATGAAAATAAGCTACCGAAATCTAATAAATTTTTGAAATAAAACCAGCTGATTACTTAAATCAATTCCTGTCTGTTATAGCAGCAGTCATTTTTTACCACCCAAAGCAATCTAAACACACGTCCAGAGTTCCGACAAAGCAACAAAGTATACAAATTCCTATAAACCACGAAAAAAAACTTCTCGGCAGAAATTTGTCGATCGTCCAAAATAAGCCCAATAAAACCAATCGTAAACTCCGTAAAAGTAATCCAAACCCCTTAAAACACCCTCGCAATCCATCCTTCCCCGAAATCCCCGCACGCTCCGTCAACCGCCGAACGCGAACTGCTTTATTACATTACAAACGCATATATACAGTGGGCCCCAAACAAACGGCGCCGTTAAAGTCCCGGGGCCGCATTCTCTCGGAAAGTCGTCTCTGGCCCGTGCACAAAAGGCGCGCACAATATCGATTTCCCCGGGGGAGGGCGCGCCGCCGCCTCGTGGGCGTTCTTAAAAAGGCATTTAGCGAGAGAGCACGAGCCGCCGCTGCGACAATGCGCCGGCTAATTTTGTCAGCTGCCGCAACGATGATAAATTTCGAGGGCGACGCGCTGCAGAGGAGAGACACGAGAGCTGGACCCGAATGCGAGGTGGATGAATCGCTTGTGTCCGGCTGGGAGATCGGAAGCGGTCGTGTTGCGGAGTCGCGGGGTGTGAGAATTTGGTCGGGGATGGAAATTGAGCCGAGGGAAGTACCATTTTCGATTTATCTTGCGACAAAGACTGTTACTTTTAGTCGACTTGAATTAGTTAAATAATTAATGTAATAAAGTTTTATCTATAGTTCATTTTTTAAGTCATATGTAGCCGGTATACATATAAATGAGTGCAATGCAATAATTTTAGAATTATAAAAAATATTTCCCAAAATTGTTATGAATCAAATTCAAGTACCATTTTTACTGCTGCACACTTGCATTCGTCAATCAGCTTTTTATGTACCATTTCAAACTTTTACAAGAGTTTATACAAGCATAATGTATGAATAAACTGAAATATTTCTATTTCAAGCTATCAACCCACTTCCTCACTAAACCAAAGATCCTTTGCTTCAAAAAGTCAACCCCATCACCTCAAAACGCCAAAAGCCTCAAAATTCCTCAACAAAGTAGAACTCCACTTCCGCCTCCATCCATCTCCCGGCGTCACCCGCACAATATTCCCTTCCCCGACCGATCCCTCCGTAATCCTCATAAAATAAACAATTAACCCCGCTCGAGAGAGAGAGAGAGAAAAGGCGCTCCGCACTCGTGGCCCCGAGCAGTAAGTCAGCATTGTGCCCCCGGCGAAAGGCGTCGCGCGCAAAATCGGCCGCGGCGCGATCGCCGGTCACGGCCGATACAAAGCCCATTACAAAATATTTGTACTGGCCCCCGAAGCCCGGCTCTAAACGGCTTCCATAGGCCGTTCAAAGCTCTCGGGCCGCCATTGTCGTGCGTTCCCACCCCCGCGCGCGCGCACGAGGCTCGATTATATTGTCCGGCGCGGTCAGGAAGTGGCTCGCTCTCTTTGCACGGCGACGTTTTTGACCACCCCGAGTAGCCTTAAACGACGCCGACAATGGCTGTCAGTATTTCCAGGCTACCGGTGTTTTTCTTTCCGAGCCCGTCGAGAAGTTTGTGCGGAGGTTTTTTTTTTGTCGGGACTGCGAGTCGATCGAGCGAGGAGGAGGAGGAGGGGGAGGCTGGATGAATGCTGGGAAGAAAGTTTCGAGGGTGAAGTTTGTTGCGAAAAGGAAAATGAGACTGCGCCGGCTAGTGTTTGATTGTGTTGGTTTAGCGGCATTTATTCGTAGTAGAATAGGATTTTCAAGGCTCGAAAAATTATGTTTATCGTAAATCTCTGTAATATTTCTGCCGCGTAATTATTGTACAACGTTTATTACGACCGAATAACGGTTCTATCTTATGAGTGATTAAACTAAATTTATAGAAACTATTAAAAAGCTATTATTTAAAGCTAATTCTTTTAATTAATTCATAATTTTTCAAATTAAATATTCCATTTTCCATTTTACTTTATAGAAACAATCGCTTCAATAGTTCAAATTAGCAGAAACGGAGAGTTTAACTGATTATTATTAGACTACCGACATATACACAGAACTATTTCCGATGATTCAACAATTAAAATTCTTTCAAAACAAATTTAGGCCTGAACTATACGTCAAATTGGTACATTTTTGGCAATGGCTTTAATTGAAACATATATTTGGAGCCACATTATCTCTAAAGAATTTCAAAGTATACCACACTGCATTCCGATAGATCTTATGACTTCCGATGAATCAGCCGTCTGAATAAGAATTTTGTAATCGAAAATGAAATATCTTGCACCGTCAAAGCAAACAGAGTCGAAGCGCAGTGAAAGCAAATTATATCGAAACTAATTAATAATAATCAAATCGCGTAAAATTTATTGCACGATACCAAATTTAAAATGAATCATTTTTTTTTTAAATTTATATAACACTTCCTTTTGTTAACCTGCAGTCTTAAAGCTTTTTAAAAGTACGGACAGCACAAAAGTACTATGATGAATTTATGTACTTTTATGCGATAAGAAATTTCTATGTACCAAATATAAGAGTTATTGCGTTAAAGCAATATGTCAAATTGACAGCGTGTGTATAGAAAATGCTGCTGCATATTTTAAATGATAACTAAGTTATTAAAATAATAATACACTTGCAGAGAAAAAAAATAAAAGAAATATTGTTTTCAGTAAAAGAATTAATAATTACTTTTTCCGGTGTGTTGGCTTCGAAAACAGTGCGAGAACGGTGCCAAACAAAAATGGTGTTCGAAAAAATTGTGTTCACTAGTCTCTAGTCAAGATCCTAAGTAAGTTGAAATAAATAGTTAAATCAATAGTTAAATACTAAGAAAAACTAAAATCAGTAAATCACTTGACAGAACAATGAAGAAAGTAACAGCTGTTATAGGCATGAAATTCCTTACGATCCTTTTGCTTAGTGCATCTTTTCAAGGTAAGTTTAATGGAATCCGCAAAATGTAAATCTTTCCTTTTTGTAGCATTGCTAAGTATTAATTATTATTAGAAATATTTTAGTACAAGTTTAAACTTAATTAAACTAAATTTTAAACTGTACACTGATATTATAACAAACACTTTCATAGGTAATTTTGCTAAAAATGAAGCCGATATTTACGAATACACAACAAAAGTTACAACCGAAGACTATGAACCATTGCTATTCGAATCAAGTTCTAAAATTAATGCAAAGTTACTTGTACAGTCTGAGCCTTGCGATGGTACTTCAAAGGCTTACATTAT
>UCOL01002706.1:0-23567 GCA_900474335.1 Ormyrus nitidulus | reverse complement strand
CCGCCCTCGCGACGCGGGGGATAATTCCGGCGAACTTTCGCCGATTACATTGCGCGCGAGAGGCTCCGCTGCTACTGCTGCCCCGAACGAAAGCCAGTTGCCGCGCGATCGCGGGGGGGAACTGGTTTGTTGGCTTTCTCGGCTCTGAGTTATCGGGCGAGCTGCTGCTGCCTCCGAGGCATATTGAGAAGCTGCTGGATTTTAACAAAGCGCGGATGTATCGTCGGCGGTGCGGGGAGTTCGCGCGGAGTTGATTCGCGGGTGATTGTTGCGTTTGGCGTGATTCGATTTTGGTTTTTTTTTTAAACGAGTTTTAATGGAGATTTAGTTAGACGCGAATTATAATATTGTGTCTGGGGGATAAAGTTTTAATAAACTGGATTTGAAGGCAGTAATAGAGTCTTTAATATTCCGTCTAATAATTATGTATGGCATCAAAGATTTTCGCGTCACATAATTCATGATGAGCGTCATCAAACGCTTGTAATTAGATTCAGCTTAGAATTTATAATTAATCCAGAATTAATTTATGCATCAAAGAACAAACGATTAACGGTATAATAATATACACTAATGACAATCTAGTACATAAAATTAATTATACTTTAACCAGCTCCCCGATTACCGCCTTAAGCGTCCTTTAAAATGTCGCAATCAACGTGTATTCTACTTTGACACCCCCGAAAATTCGAAATTCCTTAAATTCAAAGCCCAGAACAAAGCCCCCTTTTTTTCCCTCCCAAAAAAACTAACGTCATACACACTTATCGAATTAGCCATCAGCGCAATTACCTTATACCCCCGAAATTTCACGGAGCCTCCTCTCCGGCTTAGCGGCTCTCGCTTTCTCTCGCTTCGCTCCTCCGGCCGCAGAGAAAAAGAGAGAGAGAGAGAGCTCAGCCCCCGCGTTAAAAAGGCGCAAAAGCGTTTACTGCATCGTCGCGGGGCTGCGAACTCGAGCGCTCTCACGGCAAAGGCGGCCCGGCGAAAAATGTAATTCCCCCCTCGCGCGCGACGGCGGCGCCGGCAAATTCCTCCGGGCACGCTGCCATGCAAATACACACCTCGAAAAATGCACAAGACGCTTTCTCTCTCTCTCTCCCTCGGAGTTGTTTTTTTCTCCTCTGCGCCCTCCTTTCAGCGGGAGAGAGAGAGAGGGGGGGGGGCGATGTATATACCGTCGACCGATAAATTCCTCGCTTGGATTCTCCCGCGCCGGTAGGCGGTCTGAATTTACGGCGGCGCACACACGAACGCGGTAATAATAATAATAACGCGCCGCTTTATAAAGGAAGTGGAAGAAGAGGGAAGGCAGGAGGAGGAGGCGAAAGTGCCGCCGGTATAAAGTGCCGGGTAATGAAGAGCGCCGCGAGGAGGATGCGACTGGAAATTC
Source organism: Ormyrus nitidulus (assembly GCA_900474335.1). NCBI lineage: Eukaryota > Metazoa > Arthropoda > Insecta > Hymenoptera > Ormyridae > Ormyrus > Ormyrus nitidulus. The sequence goes on along the minus strand of UCOL01002706.1, from coordinate 22,174 downwards.
CGCGAGGAGAAGCTCTCTCTCTCTCTGCCGCCGCTTTCGTGTTAATCAACGAAATTTTTATGTGCATTGGCTTTCGCGGAGCTGCCGGAGATAGAGAGAGAGAGAGGATTGTTTACTTATTTTGAGGGTAGCTTTCGCGTGTAATTTCGCCCGGGAATGCCGAGTGTATTAGCGCTTCTGGTAGGCGCTTTTAGTTGGGGATTTAGTTCAAGGGGAGGACAAACATCTCCTTTCCATTGAATTATTTGCCTTTCCGTGTTTTATTCAAATCTCAATCTTCATGCTTTTTAGCTCCCGGATAATATAACTGTGCCGCAGTTCCAAAATTCTCGACACACACGCCAACTTCGCACGAACCAAAAAACCCCGAAGAACCTCAGTCACCCCGAGCGCGGCCTCTGCCCCGCGAATCGCGTTCCTTCGGCGCGACGCCCGAAAAATGATCGAAAAACATAACGCCGCGGCGCGTCGCCGTCGTCGGGGCAAGTTACACGCCAAGTCGCGCGCCGCTTAATCGGGCCGCGAACTTTAGATTACACTGCCTCTCTCGGCACCTTTGTCGCGGCTCCGAATTCAAAGGACATTGTGCTCTGTGCAGGGGGGGAGGGAGTCGAAACTTTGTAACGATCGGGTAGCCGCATTGAGAGGGAGGCGGCGGCCTCAGTCGGCGGAAAAAAGCCGGCCTGAAAAGGAGAGCCGAGTTATTCATAGCGCGCCGCCACGCGCCTCGAGGAAACTTTGACGGCGAACGGGTTGAATGACTCCTTTTTGCCGCTGAGAGGAGTGATTTGTTTGGGGGATGAATTCGTGGGTGGCTTTTTTTTTTTTTTTTTTTTAATATCGAATATTTATGCATGTTTTATATTTCGAGGGTTTTTTTTTTATTGGGTTGTAGATAAAATAATTATGGTTTTGTAATAAAATTTATTCGCCGCGGTACATGGATAAATTTTAATTTGCGTTTTCTAATAAAATTACGGAAATAAAAATGAGTAAGCGCGTATAAAAAGTTTTCAAGATAAGTTGTAGCAAGAATTTACAAAACGAAGAAGCAATCTATTTTGTCTACGATTAAAGGCCCAGCCATCATCATTATACTTCCAATCCCCGAAAATTTGCATATCTAAAAAGCGAGCTAAAATTGAATAAAAAAAATATATATATATATATCACCCCGCCGAACAAAAGTAACTGAAAAAGAAAGTTTCCGCAGCTTACTTTAAAAAAGTACTTAAGTAGAAATATGACTCACACACGAGCAATGTAAACTCGAAAGAAGTCAGGTATTTTCAGCCGGGCAAAAAAGCTCTCTCTCTCTCTTTCCTCTCCCCGGAATCCCCGAACTTTTCGTCAGGCGACACATCCAATTCAGTCCCTCTCCCCCCTCGGCGTCGAAAGCCAGCCGTCGTCGCGGAGGTGTGCGCACACAGCCGCCGCGGCGTGGCATTACCGAAAATTTAGCGGCGCGCGAAACTTGCCCCCGCAAAAATGTCGGGGGGCCGCGGCGGCAGAGAAACTAACGGGTCGCGGCGGCGGCGCCGTCGCGCCTCGGGGAAATCTCGCGGCGCATAAAGAAAAATACGGCGCGCGTAAGGAGCGCAAACAGCCGGGGCCGCGACTTACTCCCGAGCAAATTTCCATAATATCCGTCGAGGAGCCCGGGACTTCATTTCCCAAATAGCTTTGATTACGACGTGCGCGCCGCCGCGAGAAACTGTTTCGTTTAACTTGGCCGCGCGGCGGCGGCTCCGCCGGGAGAAAGAGAGGAGAGGAGGGAGACAAAAGTTCGCGCGCCGCCGCCGGAGCCCCGCGACGCATAAAAGATAAGGATTGATCCCGGAGAATCGAAAACTTGCCTAAGAGAGTGACGCTCCCGGAGGAGTACATTTTTGCCGCATTACTCGAGCCCGGCGAGTAAATGGAGAGAGGCGGCGGCGAGGTACTTCGCGGGTAATGCGGACTTGTCGCCGTGATTTTTGGAGCGGCCGCCTCTGTTTTCCCTCATGCAAATTAAGCGGTGACGGGCGCAAGGAGAAGACGGCCGGATTTTCGCGACTCGCGCGCGAGTTTCTTGATTGGGTAATCGGGTTAATTAAAATGTTCGCGCGGCAGGCAGCGGTGGAACGGATAATTTTGCCGGTTGAGCGAATTGCGCCGCGCGAAAGTTGATTATTATATTCTTTCGATAAGCGAAATTTGATAATGCAGAGAGGCACGATTTATAAATATAACGGAATAATTATAACGGAAAATTTCGTCTCTTTGGTCTTATTAATCGAATAAACTCATTACCTTCGTCGCTTAATCGAGACTTGATATATTCTTGAGAGTGTCGAAAAACGCGGCGGCGATTAAGCTCTTTATTCCTGATGAGAAATTTCGGCTGAAAATTTCGCGTGCTCACCAAGTGGGGATAAGTATAAATTTCGAACTCCACTCGCACCGATACTGAAATATTAACCGGAAATTGTTGCGAAACTATTTTTAGTGCAGTCGCGAGAACTATGCTCCTCCGCAGCCGCGGAGGAGGGCTTCTGGTATCTATATAACTTCGCGATTCGAGTCTCTCCGCCTTTTTTTACTTCTCGCTGAAGTGTGTTAATATCCTGGATGAAGCATTGGATACGAATTTTGGCGATTAAAATTTGTTGCTCGAAAAAAAAGTAGGTGCGATCAAGTTCTACAAAGTGGTAAAGAAAACAAAATGGCAAATCCATTTTCCTCGTGAAAAGCTTCGCTCGAAGCAGACACTTATCATTTTTCCCAGCGCATTAAAAGCACGCGTCTCATCTCCCAAACAGAGTCCGTTAAAACATTCCACATCCGCTTGCATTCGGAAAGACAACACCGCCTGGTATACATCGCCCGATAAACGATCCGACAGCAATCGACGAGGACAAAATACACCCCAACTCAATTATAGAGCCGTAACTTTTTAACCGGCAGCCACTGCCGAGCGGCGCTTATACGAATCCTCGGATAATTTTAGGCGATTCGCAGGAGAGCCCGGGAGGCGGATAGAGCCGTGCAGCGAGAGAGAGAGAGAGAGAGAGCTATCGACTGACGACTATGTGCGGGGGGGATAGGAGGGGACGGGATTAGTCGACCGCAGACTAAATTGGGTTTCTGTACAGTCGCCTGCAAATACTTCGCAGCGACAGATACAATGCCGAGGGCTTAGTCCGACAGAGAGAGAGAGAGAGAGAGAGGGAGAGAGAGATAGGATCGACGCCAGTCTGGAACGACGCGCTGAATCACCGCGGCGACGCGACGCCACCGCCGCCCGGCGAATCTTTGACTCGCCGGGAAAAATCCCGGGGCCGAGAGCTTTTCGCTGCTCTCTCTCTCTCTCTCTCTCTCGCGCCGAGAGTTGAGCGAGGAGTTACGCCGAGATTTCGTTATTTATGCGGCTGTAATCGCGGGAATTGGATTGAAGTCTCGGGGCTTGGCGGGGAAAATCGATGCCGGAGCGGGGTATATTTTGCGTAGGTTTTGTTTAATTAGCTTTGATTTGATTGAGAAGGAAGTAAGGGCGGTTAACGGGATTTAAATGGTTGAAGTAAATATACGCGAAAGAAGAATATTATTCAGAGAGCGCATGAATAAACGTTGAAATTTATCTGAACAATGAATTTTTATTTGACTATAGCGGCGCGGTCGATTACCCGAGAAGAAGCGTCAGCAGAAGCCGAATATAAACGAAAGATTTCTCAAAGCACGTAACGAGAGAAGCGTTTTTTTAGCTCTCCTAATTCGTTTTTTTTTTTATCTCGGACGGCGCGCACAAAGTGAGCGCGACGCGTTTCTCTCTCTCGGCGCATCGAGGAAAGGAGCTGCCGCCGAGAGCGTCGCTCTCCCCCGGATTCGAGATAAAAATGTGAGGAACGACGAGAAGAGCGGCTGAGATTACGCGAGCCCGGCACTTTATTCCAATTAAACGACCTGCTTTTTCGTCGCCGCGCGGCGCCGTAACTTCGAAATTAGGTCGGCGGAACAGCTTTCCGCGAGTGCATCAGGCTTAATGCGTATAAATTCGCGCGCCGCTTAAGTTCCGCGACTATTTTTTGTATCATCCGCCTTGAGAACCTTAAAATCTTAATATTCGTCTTGATTAAATAGTCTTGGGCGGCGTCCGCAAAGGGCTTCGGATTTACTCGCTTGGTGGAGAGGCAGTTCTTAAGAAATGAGTATAATTATCTATAGTAAGACCTTGACTGTAGGATTTATTTTGAGAGATTGTTAAGAAATAAGACTCGTTTCTCAAAGTCATTTTTTACTATATATAGCAGTAAAATACGCACTTACTTCTACTATAGAAAATAAATAAAATTAAACTAAACGAACCGCCTTATAAATATTATTCCACGTGTCTAATCTGCTTAATGCACAAAAAACTCAATCCATTCGCCGAAAAAGCGAGCTCTAAAAAGCAATAAACGAATCACCCCAAAAAATTCCACGCTCCCAATAACAAACCGCTCTCCCTCCACCTCCCCTCGTTCGGTCCGCGCAGTAAAAAATCGCATTACCGCCGCGCATTAAGGGCTGATTGAAAAAAAAAACGGAATAAGGTCGAGGTTACAGCCCGCGGAGCGCGATCGGAATTTCTTTCGCGGCTCTCGGGGATATCGAGAGGCCGCCGCGGCGGCGGCGGGGCTTATCGTCTTCACGAGGCCTGAGCCCGCGAATTACACAGGTCGATGGCGCGCGCTTTCCGCTCGCAGTTCGTTAATCCGCAAATTTATATTCAAATCCTCGCGGATATGCGGGGTCTGACCTGCTGCTGCTGCAGCGCGCGGAGGCCGTATTTTTCTTTTCCAAAGAGCTCCGCGCGGCTCTCTGTGTATTCCCGTGAATTGTTGCCGCCGCGATTCGATGCTCGCGGCTGCTGAATAAATGCTCTCGAGGATTTTTTCCTTCGCCGCGGCCAATTTCCTTTTTTTCTCTGTTAAAAGGGTAGAATATTTTTTTTGTGTAAGCTGCTTCTTTTGGTGAATGGAAAAATTAAGCAATTGATTCAATAATTAACAGCAAATAATAAAATAATCGATAAACCGGGAAAGCAATTGCAAAAAAGAAAGGTTTGATTTCCGGTCTGACTATTTTCAGGCAGTACTACTTAAAAGGGTAGTGCAATGAAAAAAGCGTTCCCTTTAAATCTTTAATTATTCACCTACATTTTTTGCAGGTAATTTAAAGCGGCGGCTAATATCAGTGTACTTTTAATTCAACAACCTCGAGTTTACCCACTAAAGCTCTCTTCCACTGCAGCTCGAAAGGGCTCCGTTTCCCTCCGGACCCTCAATCAAAGCCGGCATCCGGGGCGTCGTCCCCGAAAATATTACACCGCTCGTCTCTTCCGATTACACGAGAATAACCCTCTCTCCGTCCCGGAGAGGAGCTTGCACCGCGTACTCCTCCTCGGCGAAGAGGACGCGCAATTGAATCGGCTCTCCCCCCGTCGCGATTATGCAGATATTCTCTCCATTCTCCCTCGGACTGCCAGTGGAAGCGGTGCAGGCAGCTACCGGGGAGTGGCCTGTCAGGAGGGGCCATTAGGGCCGCGTCTTACCCGATTAGACTCTCCTTTGCCGGGTAGCGCCAAGACATTCGAAATGCGGGCCCTCTCGGGCCAATAAAAGCGCCCGGCCGAATTTCCATTGAAATCCGTTCCCCCCCGCGGCCTTTGTCGCCCCCCTCTCCGCCCACCGTCGCTTTTTCGCCTTAACTCATCCGGCGTAGAGACGGCGCTGCTTGCGCTTTATCGCCGAATTTCGATTCGGCACAAAGAACGTATAGATATATACGTAAAAGCCCGCGCGCGCGGAGGGACGCGACGATGTTCGACTGTGTCGCGTATACGTGTAGGGGCGCGCACCGGGTTAAAAGGCCGCTTTTGTGCTCCGATGCGCGAATGCAAACTAAGCAATTTCAAGGTTGTCAGCCCGGGCCCGAGCAAAGGCGCGACTGGCAAAGCTCTCGATCCCCCCCCCCCCCCTCTGCAGCCCCCGTCGAAAAAGAGGGAATAATCGATGCGCCGCCGAGGAGCGGCTCTTCATTCAAAGGAAATCAATTAACAATTTTTAATAACGCCCCAGGAGCCGACAGGAGGGAACGAGCATTTCCATGTGCATATATTGGAGGGACGGAGGCTTATTTTTTACCCGGAAAAAGGGGATAGGTGGCGGGTAAACAGTTTTTTTTTTGTTTTTTTTTTTTTTGTTTTTTGTCGGCTCTCGCTTTTTGCCGCCGCGCTGCAGGGCGAGAAAGGAACTAATGGGGCGAACGGAGAGAGAGAAGCGCGCGCGAAAAGGGCTGGGATTTATTGCGGTCAGCTCGAGAGAGCCTGTTGATTGGCGTAATGAAACCTATCGGTTTATTAATTTTTGTAATTATTTTCTGTCCCCCCGGATAGAAATCCGATATAAAAACGAGCGAACGGAATTTCATTGACTTTTAGACTGAATTCGCTGCTCGATATACGCGAAGCTATGTGCCGTTTTTTTTGTGAATTTTAGATTTTAGATTAATGAAATAGTTTTATTAACATGTATATTCTTTTTATGAAGGCAAGTAAATTTCTTGCACTCAACACGCCATCTTTCAAAGCAATCTGTACCTAATAATGCAAACAGAAGAAAGCTAAAACACTCCAAGGAGAAAGGAGCTCAGTACAATCCCTCCCTTTGAAAAACCGGCCCGTCGAGCCCTTCAATCGCCGGCGGGGCGTTAATTCCCGAGCGTCTGCGGAGAGGGGGGGGCACTTAAATCGAGCTCTTCACCCGCTCTCTCGCACTCGAGTGCGGAAGCGGGAGTCGCGAGGAGGAGGAGAGGCGGAATTACGCATTAAAGGGACGTTCATCCTTAAACACCTCGAGCGCCGGGAATGTACACAGCTCTCTCTCGCGCTGCCGATACAGCCATTATACGGGGGGGCGGAGGGGGGCCCGAGGGAGGCAGCATGCAGCCTCGAAAGGCTTGCCGAAGTGCTAATTGATTGGCGAATCGCTTCGGAACGATTGGCTCGAATAATTTCGCTCAGGCCGCCTCGGGGGGCGGAGGGGGGGGGGAGGAAACACGTGTAAGCGCGGCAAAGGAATCGATCTTATACGCGCCGGGAATCGATAAGCCGAAAGCTCCTCTTGGCGGCGGAATCTCCGCTGCTGCTGCTGCTGTGGAGGAGAGGCTGACTGCCTCTCCACTCGGATGAGCCGTCTAAAGTGCGCGTCGAAGCCTAATGCGAGGGCTGCCTGTCAAGCCGCAAGACTTTTCGAGCCGATGCGGACGGTCTGGGCGGCGGTTTGCTGAAATACACTGTGTGATAAGTGCGCGGGGATGGTGCAGGAATTGAGCGGTTAATTAAATCAGGTTCGAGTTAGAACAGTACCGAATGACAAACAATAGAGAAAGTTTAGTAAAAATTACCGTACTGCCTGGTAAGGACACACTGAGAAACATTTCTTTCAATCAAAGAAAGCTGCATTGAGGACAATCGGTTAAATATTTTTTTGATTCAAAGAAAACATTCGTGAATTCAAAGAAATCCCTTTTTAAGGGAAAGAAATTTTCTTTTTTGAAATAAAATTTTCTTTTTTTAAAGAAACTTTCTTCCCATTAAAAATGAGTCTCTTTGAAATAAAGAATATTTTCTTTGAATCAAAAAAATATTTAACCAATTGCCCACAATGAAGCTTTCTTTGATTTCAAGACATTTTTTTCTCAGTGTACCACAGACTGTCAAAACCAGAAAAATTACCAAACAATATAGTAAAATTTCTTACAAAGTATATTAATATTTTGGGTTTTGATCATCTGTGGTGGCTTTACTAGACAGTATGATAATTTTTACAAGATTACTTGTAATTTTCACTATATTTCTTCTCTTAGTGCACTCCGATATCATCCTTAAATTTATCAATCGCGCCGTTCAACTTTCGTCGAACAAAAGGCGCGTTCGCGCGCAATTGACTTTGCCGGAAAACCGGGCTCCCTCCGGCGTCGGGCGCGAGAAGCCACCTTCGCACAATAATAATAAACACATCAACGGAAATAAGTGAGAGAGCACCCGCCGAGTTATATCACGTACAGCCCGTTGACGAATCTACGAGCATTACGGAAATAAAGGCGAGGATATTAATAACGTTTTGTCGATACTTCCGACAAGAGAGAGAGAGAGAGAATCGCGGGCTTCTTTCGCGTCGGTGCGAACGTTCAAATTGTTTTCCGATACGAGAAAACGAGACGCCGGCAGGAGCGGGAGGAGGGCCGGCAAAAAGCGAGGCGGACGAATCTCGGCTCTCTGTGTTTGTCAACCTCCGCGTCTAACGAAGCGGCGACTATTACACCGGAATCTCGACTTTTCTTGTCGACAATTAAGCTGCCTTCTTCGCTGATGAATTTACGCGGCGCTATATGAGGCGGAGCCGCTGCTCTTTATGATCCTCGGTGTGCGGCTCCTGGATTCGAGGTGTCGCGTGTAGGTGCGGTTGGTCAATTATCTCGAGTGAATTTATTTTATTTACAAGAAGACTATATTTTTTCTGGCTCTTAATGAAATTGCGATATATTTAAAAATAAATAACCGCTTCTGTACTTAATTTATATTCACAAAGTATATACAAGACAATACCGAAAAGTATAAAATTCCCCGCGCAAAGCTCCTTACCGCAAGAAATTGATAAAGCCGTTCCCCGAAGCCACTGAAATCAACAGTGCATTAACCCTGCTCATTCAACTCTCTAATAACGACTCCCCTCGAGCCTCCAAAAAAGAAGAAAAAAAAATCGCTCGCCAGCCTGATTCTCTATTAATATTCGCCGGGTCTACTCAGGGGGCCATAACAGCGTCGGCGAGGTCGTCACTCGTGCGGCTCGGACTATAAGCAGCCTCTCTCTCTCTCCGCCGGCGAAAGGGTAGCTATTTAGAGGCTTAGCGCCTCGGCGCCGCGCGGAAAAGAGAGGTGGGGGGTCGGGGAAGGTGCAACCGCTGTGTCACCTTTATCACCTTTATCACCTGCTGCAAATTGCCGCCATTTGGATGCTAAACCCCCGAGAGCGGCCGGCCGAGAGACTCTCTCTCACACACCTACTGACGACTATTTGTAGGCGGCCGGAATCTCGGCATGCATGCATTCATGTAGGAAACGATGTAAACGGATTATCCGCTAGTTTTCGAGGCGGGGGGGAAGCGGGGGGGCCGCGCGGCGGCGGCTAATCTGCGCAGGTGCCGAGGAGGAGAGAGAGAGCGTTACATTAGTCGGCCGATCGGATTGCCGCTCAAGGAGATACCGAATTCCCGCGCACGGCGAACTTCATTGTTCGCCCATATAAGGGGACCGCTTCGCGATTATAAACGGGCCTTTGTTGCCGGCCGCGGTGAACGGTATTCTTTATTAGTTTTTGATAATGCGGCCAAAGAGGTGTGTGTATGGATTTTCGGGGAATTGGAAATTTAACCGATATAATGAGCTTTTTGTAAGGAGCTTTTCGGGGATAAATTAACGGGGAAGATATTGTAATTAGTCGGGCGAGGATGGATTTATCGAGAATTTCGCTTTTTTTGTCGTCGAATTTTTATATCGGCTGTATTAATACCGCAGGGCACTTCTTTTCGTACGATCATTATTATAAAAGCCCAGCTTCTCTGCTTTTGGTAATGAGGGGATGAAAATTTAATTTTCATTTTCGAGCGAAAAAGTAAACCACTTTCGAAAATTAATTAATCAGCTCTTGATTACGTCCTCGCTCGCGATTAATATGCACTCGAAACCAAAAACCAAGACCTCCGTACAAACGTGCGAGAGACTGAAAAGAAAAAAATCAAACCGGTCGAAAAATATAATTGCCCAGTTACTCGGAAAATATTATCAAGCCTTATTTATATACGAGCGTATAGAAAACCCGCCCCTCGAAAGACATCGCCGGAGGGGCAAAAGGCGGGGAGGGGGGGGGAGGCCTCCATAACCGGTTAAATTTGAAACTGAAGTGGCAGAAATAGCCGGACACTCGACTCGATCACCGGCTTCAGGTCCACGGCATTGGCTCGCGCGATTCACTCTCTCTCTCTCTCCCGCCGAGGGACGGAGAAATGAGCTTTTTATCGATAGTGTATAAAAGGGAGAAAAAGGCAATTTTTTTTATCGTGCACCGGTAATATAATGCCCGGGCTCCCTCCCCCCTTTTTTCATATATACGAGGCAAACATCTGCGTTTGAGTGTAAAGCTCAAGGAAAAATAATCGATCTTTATACGCGTATATATATACGTGCGCAACGATATGCCTTTCTTTTATTCATTAACGTATGACTCTCGATTTTCGCTCTTGGAGGCGGGCGCCTTTGTGCGAGCTTTTGATATATCGAGGCGAGCTTCGGGCTGCTCTTAATTTATTAGCCGCTGCGCGGGGTAAATAAATTTTAAGATCGATTCGGGCCTCGCTTTTCCGCGCCCAATTCAAAGGGCGATTGTTGTATATAAGACGGCCGAATATCGAGAGCTCGGAATATTTAATACGGAAGGATTCAATTTTTAATTAAGACGCCATTTGCCCGAATAAATTCCGCCGAGGCTTTTCCGAAAGTTTCGCAAAATGCGTTTTGTAAAAAAGAAAAGAAAATCGAAAATTCCCGCGGCTATTTTCTTAATAAAGGAAGAAAAGGCGGCGGGGAGCGAGGATTATGCAAATCGGGAGTTTTTTTTCTCGCGCGCAAACAGATTTTCGCGAGATTTTGATGACTCCGGCTTAATCTCCCAGGATCGTAAGCACACGCAGAGAGAAAGAGCCGCAACTCTCATCTCAAATAATTGCTTTACCCGGAATTTTGAAGCTCAAACACGAAAGCCGGACGCGCGGACACTTTGTTTAACTGCCTCGGACGCATTCGCAGCGGAGCAACAATTTACTTCTCCATTTTTCCCCGAGTGCACTTCCAAACAACCCTCTCCTCGCTCACGCGCCGCGGAGACACAAACTTTCCCATTCGCAGATTTTCGCGCGGCCCCGATAATAACGAAATCCCACCCTTCTCACCCCGAGAGTCCTCGCTAAATTTCCGCAAGACCCCCCGCCGGTCTGTGTTCGTCCAACTTTTCCTCGCGGCAGTGCACAAAGGCGAAAAAGTCAATGCCCGCGAGAGAGATCTCCGGGGGTCCCGGCGAGCTGTTCGTCGCGCGATTCCGAGAGAGCGGCGGGCCGATAAATATATGCGGCGCGCGAGGAAAACGTTAAACGAGCGGGAAAACACAGTGGGAAAAGCGACGGTAGGCGCGCAGCGGCGGGAAAAAAAAGAGAGAGAAGGGGCCTGAGAGACACAACCGGCGAGGAGAGAAGCAGCGGCGGCGGAAAGAAGAAAAGCGGGAGTCGTTCAAGTCTTTTAAAGTTTTTCCTCCGAGAGCTACTAGCATCGCCGGGAATAAAGCGGCCGAGTTCGCGCAGATAGCCATTATATTATGTACTTTGAATTCTTGCTACCTTTGCAGAAGAAGCCGCACTCCTCCCTCTCTCTCTCTCTCACTCTCTCCTCGTGTATATCTCCGCGCCTCTGTCCTTTATATATATATATATCTCGCTCTTTCTTCGCTCACAATTAATTTCGTCGAGTGCTCGAGAGAGTCTTTGCTCCGTCTTCCTTTTCTGCTCGGATGTTTTTATTCGCCGTTCATCTTTATCGCGCCTCCCGTATAGCCCGCCCGGAGGAACAAACTCATTATGCCGAGCACAATTCTAAAGTATACTATTAATTACAGGTGATTTATAAACTGCCGCGGCCCTTGATATTAAAATCTCTCTCCTTTTTTTTCGTGGGGCGGCCCTTTCAATCAAAAAAACACGTCGATTCATTTTGCTAATGCTGCAGCGGCCCGGGCAAATATTTATCCCTCGCTGCACCGCGCGCGTCTTTTGCCTCTCGCGACCCTCCTTTGACGCGAGTCGGAGGCTCCTTTTTCAAATAAGCAGTTCGTTAAACTTAAAAATTTACGTCAAGACGTCGTGACGGCGGCTCTCTCCGCTTTAATTTCTAACGATGGCAGCTGCGCGCAGCTCGAGATCGGGCAGAAGTTAAAAGTGGCGTTTGCATGATTAATTACTAATTTAACTCCTATTTTTAAAGCGTTTAACCGGTGAAATATGCAGAGGGCGCGCAGCTTTCTCCGCCGGTTTTTATAATTCAACGAATCATGTCAATTACGTATATGATACTCGAGGTAATTGTAAAAATAACTGTTTCTTCCACAGTTTTACCATTATAAATATGTTAGGACCATCAATATTCGACTCGTACGAGCTCTTATCTGCGTGAGTATTATTTAACCTCGAGTCTAAAAACCTCCCGCTATTTATTCCCCTCGCAGTTTCCATTCTCCTAAAACGCCAAAAAAATAAAATAAAATAAGATAAAATAAAAAAAGAACCAACAAACGTTGCATCCCCGCATTCCTTTCCCCCCTGAAAGCTCGCCCTCTCGCCGCGTAAAATAACTCAGGCAAATGAGCTCGCACTTATATAAACAAGCGCTTACATTGCGCATTAAATTTTCCTTCCCTCCTCTCGGCCTCGAGATACGCGCCGTCTTTATCCCTTTAAACGGAAGCGGCGCCGTTTCCTGAGCGCGTCGAGGCTCGAACTCAATTAGAAAATATCGCCTGCCGAGATAAAGCCTTATCTATTTCGAAAATCCGGTCGGGGGGGGGGGGGGGGGGGGAGAAACGGCGGAGGAAAGGGATAGGAAAGGAGCGCGTTTCGGCATGCGCGCGGAGCGGCCGCGAGGCGAAATGCCGCGGGAACGACGTCGTTCCGCAGTCGCAGCCGTGTGTCTGGGAGAGAAGCGGACGGGAGGGAGAGAGAGGGAGAGAGGTACCATTTGCCTCTCGGACACGTACTTTAAGCTCTTTGTTCCAGCCAGATTTCCCGATCGCGAGATGGTCCTCTTTCGGAAAAATGGTTTAATTAAAGGAGCCCGGCGTGCTGCTTATTTTCGAATTGCTTACAGGGTTGAATTTCACCGGCGGGTGCAGCTTCTTTGGGGAGAGCTTAAAGCTGCAAGCTCGGCAGCCGGGGGTTTAAAGGGGAGAGTTTTGCTTAATTTTGGTATATAAGAATCGCTCGGCGGTTTATTTGCTTCACTGTTTTCGGGAATGCGGGGCACTATTTTAAGCGTTAACATTCTAGTGCTTTTGAAAATAGTTTCTTTTAGAATTGCAGTATTCCCCGCGAGCTGTTTTTCCTCTCCTCTAAGCGCGGAGAGCAGCTTTCGCGTGCATTCTCGACCGAAAAAAAAGAGAGAGAGAGAATGTTTATTTACCGCAAAAGAAATAATGAACACGTAGTGCCGCATAAAAATGCCGAGAGAGAGCCCCGCGTTTTAAAACATTCAGCGTTTTCGAGGATGGCAGGTTATATATATATGTATACACCGCCGCGCGTCGCGTCGCGTATAAAACCGCAGCGCGTCGATTTAAAAAGCATTAAAAGGCTCAAACGAGCCAAATCAGTTTTCCGCGGGGGATTTTATTCCTCCGCACTAAAAATCGAAGGCTCGTAAAAGTGAAAATAAAAGTCGCGGCCGCCGCCGCCGCGGCAAAAGGAGCGATAAAAACATTCGCCCGGCATCTTCTCCTCGAAAAATCATCAAGCCCGCCGAGTAGAGAGATAGTGTCGATCGCATTAAGTCGCCGACTTCAGCGGCGGCACACGGCTCTCTCTCTCTCTCTCTCTCTCTCTCTCCTTTTATTTCCTCGGATCGGAATCACAATGACTCGGGATCCGCCTTTAGAAAATATCTGCAGTCGCAGCCCTTCCCTTTGACTCGCCTTCCTAAATAATACATTCAGCTTCTCTCGCGGCTCGGAAAAGATGGCGGGCCGGGAGAGAGAGAGAGAGAGAGAGAGGCCACTTCCTTCGGCGATAAGTTAGGAAGCCGCGAGCGGATGTTCGCGCCATTTGCGAGATACGCAGCCGATACGCAGCTCCTGATGGACACACGTATACACCGGCACGTATACACACACGCGCGCTTACAACGGAGCTTTTTCTGCGCAGGCGCGATTTATGGCCGATTCCGTAGTTTTATACATATGAATCATCGGGCGCATGTTTCAACCCTTATATATCGGCCGGATTTATCTCTAGATGAGGCCTCGTTATCCGTTTGCTCTCCTTCTTCGCCGCTGCTGCTGCTTCGAAAAGCTTAAGGGCGCGGAGCTTTTTATAAATATATAGAGAGCGCTCTGAGTTATACGCGTTTTAGAGGGCCCCGCCGCGAATTTATGGTCCGCGGCTCGTTGATTATATATACTCGCGGGGAAACGCGGGTGTATAGCCGCGAGAGTATAAATGAATGCGAGCTGATTGAATGTTTTCAGCGGCGGAATGCGCGCTTTTTTTTTTTTTCCCGGCGCGCGCTGCAAATGAAAAAGTATGGCTAGTTTCATCGGGGCGGGAATGTAATCCCTTGGAAACAAGGAACGTTGATAAAAAAATCTTTTATGCTCGAGTAAATAAATCTGTTTGTTCAATTTTTTTTTTTTCCGTTTTTTTTTAGTTCGCGGTGGAAAGTGATCTCAATAAAAGCGGCAATTTTTTCGGTCGGATAGACAGTGACAGTTTTACGTAAATGGGGATATACTTACGGGGTCTCGAAAGATTCATTTTTTTTCGATTCGTACGTGTTAAACTTTGTATTTTCAATTTCGTATAATCAAGTTTATTTTTAGGTGCAGCTTCGAAACCCGTATGTAAAGTGCTCTAAAGCTGAAAATTCAATGGCAAAGCGAAAAAGGTGACATAAATGTACTCTTATTTGTAGAATAACGGCAATAAAATATTTCAGCTCGAAGAATTTGCATGAATTTTCGGAACTGAAAATAAAATTTAATACATTCTTATTATAAAGCAAAATATCTCTCTTATTTAAACGTTTTTATTTCCCTGAAAATTCAACATTTACTCAAAACTCTTTCAGAAAAATTTCGAAACCAAATCTATGTCGAGCTATAATTAAATTCCGGAGTAGAATCAACGTCTTCTTTCGTTTCCCTTTCCAAAATCACAATCACCGCTATAAAAAAAACATTCTCAATTACAGCCGCATACCATTTTCCCAGGAAAAAAGAGCGCAAAACGCGCCGTAACCAGCACCCTTTTTCTCCCCGAGAGCTAAAATCCCAGTGGCGTCCTTTACAAATCACAATCGGCGCCAGTAAACACGCATCCGGAATGCGAAAGCTCGCCCAAGAATACACCGCTCTCTCGGCTGCTCGTATCAATCGGCCCTCCACCAAGTGTATAAGCGCAAGCCTGCATTTCAATCTACTCGAAACTCGCCCCCTTCCCCCCCAACGAATGAAAGAGCTCCCGTGTCTTTCGGCTAGTCGTTCTCTCTTTCTCTCCTTCGCCTCTTTCTCTTGCCGTCCGCGTCCGAGCGATTTTCGCGGTCGGATTTTTCAATACCGCTCGAAAATCGAGTCTAATGGAGTAGTTTGCGGCGCGCGCTCGAAAAGTGGCAGGAGGAGAGGGGACGGGGGGGAGAGCTCTTTTTGTCGCCGGGAAAAAAAGTCCGGGCGAAAAACTGTTGTGTTCCCTCTCCGGGGCAGGGGCGAAAAACACCAACGAGCGCTGACGCGCGCTTCATTGTTGAAGGTGACGGAACGAAACGCGCGCCGGAGAGCTTTTTTCCCCATTGTGCCGCCGCGCGCCGGAAAAGTGAGCGGAATTTTATTCGGGCTCGACGACTTCCCCTTTCTATTAATGGAGCCGGGCGCCGCCGCCGCCGATTCTCCGATTGGAATATCTTTCTCTGACGAACGACACGCGAAGCTACGAAGTGCGCAAATATTTTCCCGGCGGCCGCGGCTTTTTACGCGCGGCGATTAAAAAAAGAAAAAAAAAAGACAGCTGTAAAAAAAAGGAGGAACGAGCTATACCGGCGTGCTTTTGATAATTCGGAGCTCCGCGGAAGGTTATTTTATTCGCGAACTCTTTAAAAATTTTATTTTTTCGATAAAACCGTCGTTTCGGGCAGTAAAACTGTCGGAAAAATGCCGAAAATTTATGAAGATGTATGCGTGCGCTAAATTTAATTGGCCAAAATTTACTTGGTATTAACGACTCGCCGCTTCGTAGCTGAATTTGGAAGCTTCTCGTACAAATCATTATTTTATTTTTTATACCCAGCTTTCTCCAAAAAAGAAACTCTCAGAGTATTAAATCGTAAAAGATGCCATTTTCGGGGAATCAAGCGATAAAAACTTTGACGAATATAAAAGTTTCATGGACAATTTACTCTATACGCCACCGTAAGAATTTAAAATTCTATCAAAATTATAACGACTCTAAACCCCCGAAAAATCCCCGTTCATACATTCAATACCCCCCCGGCAATCTTACCGTTTCGCCTCGTCCTCGGATAACTCCCGCAAAATCCGTCGCCTCCTCGACGGAAAAACAAGTTAAACAAGCGGGGTGTCGCGCGCCATAAAGATAAAAGCAGGCGGCTCTCTCGAAAAAGGTGGTGCTCGAGCGCGAGAGCGACAAAAACGCGCGGCGCTTTCAATTTGCGAGTTGACTCTAACAGGTATACATCTCCCTGCCCCGGGACCATTTTCCCCTCGGTTTATTTCCGTTCTCGCCGCCTGTATTAGCCGCGGTATCCTCCTCCCCTCTGTTTTTCGGAGTGTGTGCTTTGCGGTGGTGGCCTTGCCGAGGCGATTCCTATGGCCGATTCTTCGGGAGAAAGGCGAGGCGGCGGCGGCGGCGGCGAGTCAAAGGCGCCCGGAAGCGCATTCACGACTTTTCGCGCGCGGCCGCGGAGGGCTTTATAAACCGACGGGGTTCGGCGGGACACTCTGTTGTGCTCGATGGACCTTACTCGGGGGTTCTCGGAAGCTAATACTGTAAGACGCAATCTTTTATGGCACGACTTTTTGTCGGGGGGAGTCGCTGCCGGGAGAAGTTTTTCTTCGAATCTCTCTCTTTCAGAGGTGTATTGGCTGTGGGAATGTAGAGACGCGCAAGTTGGTACTTGGGCATTGGACTACAAAGCTTTCCGGTGAAAAGAGGGAATTCGAAAATTATCTTTGAAGCTATCGTTTTAAAATGTACGGCTTTTGAAATAATCGAACGCCGAGGGAATATTAATTGAATTATTAATTAATTATTAATTAAAAGACAACGGCCGTTAAAATTCCGATAATCACTCGCCTTTTGTAATTATTTCAAATTTGCAAATACTTTATAGCAATCAATTATTTTAACGCACCCTTATGTCTGGCCGACATAAAAAGTGTTCAAAGTTGTATTTTAACTCAATTTTGTAATTGATTGCTCTCTCTTGACTAAAATAATTTTAAATAAAACACTAAAGTGCTTCGAATACCGCTTCATTTATATAATTTTTTAATTAACATTTCACTTACGATCGTCGTAGAACGGAAAAGCTCAATCACCGCGAAACTTACCTGAAACGCAAAAAATATAAATTAATATATAAATACAAAACTTCCACTCAAGAAAACTCGCCCAACTTTCAAAACTATGCAGGCATTCCAAACCATTCAACCTCCCGAAAGTCCGCAACCTCTCATCGCCCACCCCAAAACAAGCCTTTATTCCCCCCCGAAACAAACGGCTCCTCCATCCCTCCGTCATTCCGCAGCTTATAAATCGCTCGGCCGAAAGCGGCCCCGAGAACGCACCACCGACGCCACTCCGACTCGCGAAGCGATTAAGCAAAGCGACACATAACAGCGTCGTTCGGCCGAAAGAATACACGTCTTCCATGCATATACAGGCTTCGCAATTTGTCCGCGGGATATTGTTTGATCTCGGCGCGGCTTTCGCGCGGCGCGCAACGAGCAACGAGCCGCGAAGCTCAGCGATTCCCCGCTCTCCGCAAAGTGTGCGTCTCGCCCCCTTTCAGCCCCTATCTCTTTTCACGCGCCGTTGGGGATCGTTGTTCCGCCGGATTCCGCGACGTTTGCGGATCGGCGTAATTTGTTGCTGATTTTTCGCGCGACGGTTTTCAACGGCTATATGCGGGGGAGGAGGGGGACGAGGACGTCGGAATGGCGGGGTTTAATTTAGGACGATGATGGCTGGGGTAAAAAAGTTGAGTGGTTAAGGAAGTTTTTTTAGTGCTACGTGCGGGTATAAAAGGAGGAACGGGACGGTTAAAGTTATTCAGGGGCTATGAAGGAGCAATTTTAAATGATAAAGGAGTATACCGGGGATTTTCTTCGTGCTCCTCGGCATAAAACGCGAAGTGCTTATATGAAATTACCGATTATTAAATAATCTGTAATAAAGCCTGTATGAATAATCAATTAATCGAAATGACACTCCGCAAATTTGTTTGTGTATCCTGAATATCTCATTATATTACTGCATTTCCGGACTGCTCCGTTGCTCGTATAAAATTATATTGATTTTATCAACTGTTTTGTTCAATTAAACAAATTAGCATAAACAATTGCAGCCACAGCCTGTCGCCGCAGTTATATTACCGGCCAGCCGCCGCTGACAAGATAATATTTCATCAATCGGCAAAAAAATAAAAAAAAAGCCGTGTCGAGAAAGCTAAAAAGCTCCGCTCTGCGAAAAAGACCCAATTAAAGTGCCCCTCCGAAAGCAATCCATTCACAGCAATTAAGCCCAAAAAAGTCCGCCGCCTTTATACACTCAACGCCCCATTTTATTCAGCATCCGCTCGACTAATCATACGCACGCTTCCTCTCGCCTCTCTTTTTCGCACGGCTCCTTTGTCGCCGTATATTCGCTCGTGCAGCAGCAGCGGCGCGCTCCTCTCTCCTTTTTGCCTCTCTCTCGAGAGCACGTCAATTTTTCCGCCGCTTCTTGCTCTCTCTCTCTCTCTCTCTCCCGCCGCGCGCTTGTTTACGAGTCGGTCGTTATATCACTTTCCCTCTGTCGGCCGCCTCTCTTTTTTTTCCCGAGCCATATATATATCGATCGACTATCCCGATGGAGTGTGCCGGGCGCGCGGCGTCATAATACGCGCGGCGCCGCGAGAGAGAGAGAGCCGTTATTTGATTGTTTGCTTTGTAAGCGGTGATTGAAGGCTGCGCCGATGCGAAAACAGACGCGGCGCCCGGTGAGTTTTTAGATCGCGGAGGGCTGCATGCACCTTTTTTCGCGACTGTTTCCGCGCGCAGTTTGCTATTATTTATATTTATGCACTCGGTGCCAAAAGTGTAGTGTAATAGACCAGTCGATTGGTGCCGCGTCGCAGTTTATTTCGGGCGAAAAATATATACTGCGGGATGGATGAATTTTTTAATGGGAGGAACATTAGAAAGCCGGCAAAGGAATTATTGCGTTTACTCCATTGCAGAGTTTACTCGATATCAAATTCAGGTTCTCTCTCTCTCTCTCTCTTTTTGCCGCGTATTGCAATTCAGCGGAAAAAATTCCGGGAAAGCGCCGTAAATTTTACAGCTCGGCTTTCTGAAAGCACTATAAAATGTACAGCGAAAAATTTGAACCACCGGCCGACGCGTCAGACCGTCCTCCTCCTCCTCCTCCGTAAAAAAAAAGCAAAAAGAAAAAACAGTTCGCGTAATTGAACTCCCGGAAATTATCCCGATATTTGCTCGCGAAATTCTTAAACACCTCGACGGCCCCCCTCCCGAATTTCGTGTATTTATCATAGTCTATACACGTATATACAACATCCGTCGGAAAATTTTCCCCCGGCGGCGATATCGCCCAGCGGCGCGCGGCGGCGGCGGCGGCGCTTCACGCAAAGCCGCCCCGGAGCCATGAATTCTTCAGAAAAATCTTGTGTGCGCCGCGGCGCACGTTCCGGAAATGTTTGTGCGAAGGCATTTCAGAAATGCCGGGGAGCTGCACTGCTTTAACCCGGGGTTTTACTCATCGTCGAATCGCACGCTCTCTTTCCTCCCCCCGCGAAGCCGCTCTTTTTACCCACCCCCACACCCCCCCACACCCCTCCCCGCTTTCCGAGTTTATATTGCCGACTGGGCTTAAAACGAAAATGAACGTCGTTCTCCTTGTGCCCGATCGCTTTGGCGGGGGAGGCGGCTGCTGCCGCTTGTCGTTGCAAAACGACGGGGGGGAGATGGTTGAATATTTAAAAACTGCTCGATCGCCGCGCGGGATTTTTTGGTAACGGTTTTTATTGGGTTTAAGTTTCGGGCTTTTAAGGAATGTATATACGTTATGTAGCGAAATAGAATTTTTGAAAAATCTCCTATATGCACGCGTGATATTGATACAGAAGCGTCGCGCGGCTGCGAAATATTTGAGGGCGATTTTGACTTTTTAAAATTGAATCTGGGCTCTCTCTTTCTCTGCTTTGAAAAAATAAAGAAGACTTTTAGCTCGAATACAGCGCTTTAGCGATAACCGAAAGTTTAATTAAAAGATAAAGCCGGCAATTATTTCAACTGATAGTGCCTTCGCGTGTTTATAAAAATTTTGAATTTTAACTATATAATAATCAAGAGTTTAATCAAGAGATAACGAATTGAAAATATTGTAAATTCTTTTTACTCCTGACTTGTAAACAATCTCAATCGTCGGAGAAACCTCTTATTCATACTTCATTATCAAGAAAAATAACGGAAGACGTGGGTATTTCCAGTGACCGTCTACATTTACATAACAATACCCCGCACTTCACTGTCCAGATAAGCAACAAATTAAACTAAAAACCGTCCGACATTCAAAATTCAACTCGCTCTAATCCTCCAAAAATCCCCGCCTCCTTACCAAAACCCAAAGGAAAAAAAGTCCAACTTAACCCGGAGAGCCTCGAAAAAAAAAATCACCTAAAATCTCGTCTCCCATCCGGCTTACCACCGCTCGATATCGACCGTCAGAGAGAGCGAGAATCCGCGAAGCGAGAGATTTTCGCGGGCGTCGCTCGCGGCTCGAGAGCGCTTTAACCGGCGGCGGAGCTTCGTCGTCGCTCCTCGCTGACGTCACGATATCTCGCGCGCGAATTGAAACGCGAAGCCCATCTGCGCGCGCTGCTTATCTCTCCCTCTCTCTCTCTCCCATTCGCTCTCTCTCTCTCCGGGGCGAGTTTTCCGCATCTCGCGCCGCGCCGCCCCGACACATTGTCAGGCGCGAGAGGGAAGCCGCCGCGCTTTTAATGAAAACGCCCGGCGCGCTGCACCGCACACAGCCGGATGCGAGATAACCGCGCGCGACGCTCTTTTTCCCCGGCAGGCCGCGCCGCGAGGCGACGATGATGACGAGGCGGCCGTTTGATAGGCAACCCGGGACGATGCTGCCTCGGCGAGGTAGGCCAAGATAATTGCTCGCTTTTTTTCTCTTCTCTGGAAGGCTGACGGGGGGACGAGGAAGGGGGAGGCTTTTCAGGTGTGCGTGCTCGGGGCCTTTTTTATCGCTGGGTTCGAGGTGCTTTCTTCCCGAGATTGGGGAGCTCGGATGGGCTGATTGATACGTCGAATGAATCGTTCGCCTGATGGGGATATGTGCGTTTGACTGATTTTTGAATGGGAAGAGTTGGTATCGTACGATACATAAAAGCTATTTACTGTGAATAATTCAATAAAAGAATCGTGTAATTTTAAATCCGTTAGTGTCTAAAGGATGTTTATAGTTTTAAAAACAGAAATTTTTATAAACAAAACTTTTCACGAGGATTAAAACAACCAAGCCCACCGTGCAGTACATTAATATAAACCTTGCATAGAGAAAAGACTAGACGCGCATATTGAACAACGCAGCGCATTTCACAAGTAGATATGCACGCAGGGCAACGGGGTAAGACAGGTACAATAACCTTTTGCCGTTTTTAATAAACGGAAACTCTCTTGTTTACCACGTGCGCGCTGCTTACTTTCATTTTCTTCCGCGCGGGCTGCTTTATATTTGCGTGAGTACACGCGCGGCGAAACAATGCGTTTTTCGCCTTGAGAAACCTGGTTTTAAGGCCCATTGTTATTTACATCAGGCGAATGCGCGTTCGCAATATTTAAACGAGAGCATCCGCGTATAGTCCGTATTTTATCCCGATATACCCCCGCCGGTGCATTAACTTTATTTAATTTAATACGAGTTCCCGAAAACGCAGAAACAACCGGTGTGTATCGGCTTATATTAAAAAGGGAATGTATCTCGAAGGGAGCAGAGGGGCGGGGGGGGGGGCTCGTTTAAAAAGCGTAAAATTTTT
>UCOL01002705.1:0-23564 GCA_900474335.1 Ormyrus nitidulus | reverse complement strand
ACTTACGGTGGCTCGATTACATTACCATCCGACCCATCGACGACTGCATGCGGCAGAATTGCGTAAGAATTGCGCAAGCACCCTGCAGCAGATCATACGCAACAGAATTGCGTAAGTAACTTGCGTCAGAGTCTACGCAGAGGAGTTGCGTAAGCAACATGCAGCACAACCTATGCAGCAGAATTGCAGCAGACTTACGGTGACCCGATCACATTACCATCCGACCCATCGACGACCACGTGCGGCAGAATTACATAAGAATGGTGCAAGCACGCTGCGGAAAAAAAAATGATTCCAAACTTTACTACAAAGAATAAACAAACACATGTTTAACCTCAACATATGCTTGAGGCAATACATTAGGACCGCGGTCGTATATACAGGTCTGGAACAGCGTTGACTTGGCTTGCCGTCTACGCTCGAACTCAATGATTGTACGCAACTAGCGACACCGCATGATGTACAAGAAAGTACTGGGCGGGCAATCGAATGTATGTAATATAATTTACATTTGTATTTACATCATGCTTTTTAGATCCTTTTTACGTGCTTTATACGTACTCTGAAAAGCATTGAATATATAATAAATATTAATGAAAAATATTATTTTTTAAATAAATTAACTAAATGTTAAAAAATGTTTTTTCAATATTTATCACTATTAATCTGACTATTACTTATTACTAGAGTAATGTTAAGTAAATTAGTTTAATCCTTTTTAATCCTTTTCAATTTTATTCATAATATAAAATAACTCCTACTTGTAGGGCAAAAGTTGTACCGTTGTGACGTCCTACGTTATTAAAATAATAGTACGTTATTTAAATAATATAAACGTGAAAAATCATGATAATATGCGCATTATTGATTTATAATCGTTAAACTAATTATCAGACAAACCCAGACCGCAAAACTATCCCAAATGAATTCTTTTTAAGACAATCCTGTTTAAAAAGAATTCATTTGGGGTAGTTTTGCCGTGTGCGAAAGAACTTAATTATTGAATTTATTCGTCACAAATATTCGAAAAAGTATTGTCGCGGCTTTTTCCGCAAGTCAATGAGGTAACTTTAATTTACGACCTAATAGTTTTAAGCCTCAACATTAAATAAGCTTTAGATGTAAAAACTACATGCAAACGCAGTAAGTCTCTCGACGCGTCCAAATTTCATCACCAGGAGATTGCACAGGTGAAAACCTCAGCAAAATATCATCTTTAAAAGGAAGCTTGAAACACCGTACACAATTCAGTATTGTAAAAAAATTAACAGTAAACGAAGCTTACCAAAATCCCAATCAAATTCTCGACGCATTTCTTCCGTGTACTTGAGATTCCTTGTACTTGCATTCAATTACTTTGACGATTATAAATTAGAAAATCAAAATGATGTAAATTTAATTATTAATGAGTGGACAATTTTAATATTTCAAGATGACTTTCCAGATTTATTAAGAGAAATTGATGTAGAAATAAGTAAATTTTGGTTCGAAATTTATTACTATGTAAATGAGGCTGGCGAATACTCTTTTCGAAATTTAGCTAAGTTTGCTTTAAATATTTTAATAATTCCGCACAGCAATGTAGAACCCGAGAGAATTTGGAGTAAAGTAAAATTGGAAAAAAGTCTAATTAGAAATAAATTATATTTGGAGACGATAAATGCTTTAGTATTGTCAATTCAGTGCATAAAGCAAACAGGAGATTGTCGAAATTTTGAACCAACAGAATCAATGCTCGAATTAATAAATAATAATGAAAATAATTAAAATATTATTACATATATACATTGTAAATAAGTTATTTCGATTATATTCCATTGAGTTCCATTCGATTGCCCGCCGAGGAGTTTCTCGTACATCATGCGGTGTCGCTAGTTGCATACAATCATGGAGTACGAGCGTAGACGGCAAGCCAAATCAACGCTGGCTATACTGTTATGAGTCTCGTGCAGCGCCATGATAGATTGGTGATGAATATAGGAAGTAACAACTGGTCGTTTCGCGCGCTTTTTGTCGACCTACCTTACCCAAGCCAACGCCATCTTGTTAGTTTGTATTGTGTTTGCAGCTCGGAGTGTATAAGAGCGAGTGAAGAGTAACGGACGTTTATTTGAAAGCAGCAAGCTTGGTTTGAATTCGACCGTTAAAGTTCTTAACTGCAATAGATTATTTATTGATAAAAATACTTGTCTATTTCTTATGACGAAGTTTCCGTCGTTGCCTATATCGTCTTCTTGTTCTTTTTATCAATTAATAAAGAGAACATGAAACGTAAAGGAGCCACTAAAGTCGCCGCATCGGTTCAAACAACTGGAGTACAGGTTAGTGAAAAATTTAAATGCCATCGATTTTCTTTCTTTGATTCTTGATTTCTCATAGATATTTTTATTTGCTTTAGCTAATTTAATGTTAAACTATGATTTTGCAACATTAAGCAGCAAAAGCTAAGAAAGGGGCAAATTTCTATTATCTAAATACTCAAAATACTTGCAAAGTATGAAGTTTTTTTTATACATTTTTAAAACTAATTTTAATATTGAGAAGACTTTAGAATTTGGTAATGATTAAAACTAATTAAAATTTATTATAGGAAAGAGTAAGGAAATCTTTGCATCCTTTACAACCAGCAGCTACGGATAAGGAAAATTTAGTTGGAGCAGGAAGAGTCACACGATCCAAGCCTACTGGAAAAGACGCAATCAAGAAGTAAATAGATTTATAATAATTTTATAAAACGAATGTTTAAATTACATTTATTAACTTTATTCATCTGTTTCTAGTGAAATGTCGGATAAGATGAAAGGAGAAGTTAAAAAGACTAATAAGCCAATTCCTGTAAAAAGTGACACCTCTAAAAAAGTCAATGAAAAACCAAAGACTGAAACTAAGAAAGTACATAGGGATGGAAAGAAAGAGGGAAAGGTTTTCAAAAATATTGGCGTACAAACTGAATCTCTACAAAAGGGCAAAGTTACCAAAGAAGATCTTATATCAGAAGCGGGTCCCAGTGAAAATTATTGGGAAATTTTGGCTGAAAGGAGGCGGATTGCATTGCAAGATGCTTTAGAAGAAAACCAACAATTGAATGAGCAACTTCAAGTTTATAAGGAGATGCTTTCAGAATCAAGAGCACTTGTAGAAGTCTTACAGGTATAGACTAATAAAATAAATATTTCTAATTATCCAATTATAATCAATTTTAATAAAGAAAGAATTCAACTAATTTTCTTTTATTTATTTTATTTTCAGGAAATGATTGGCGAGGATAGAAGTGATATTAACAATTCGTTAGATGATAGCAGACTGTGATGCACTATGTCATCTCTTGTACATATAACGCTATAGTTCCAAACAAATTTTTTTGACCAGTGTTGCCAGAGAAATAGATGTGCTACAATTACCATACACTGACTAGCCCATTTTTGTGGTTTATTTTTTTACTTTTGATATTTCATGAACTAATTAAATATATTGTCTACTTTTGTCTGTCTAAACAGTCTTAATAACTGTGTAATAGGTTGTTATTTAAAATTGCAATCGTTCCTGCTTTAAAACACTCACATTCAACACTTTGAAAAGTGTTTGTCAATTTAGTTTTAATTTATATGTTAGTTTTAATTTTAGTCAATTAAAAAAATGTTTTAATTATATTTTTCTTTAATTAATAGATGCGTAATTTACATGTGAGTGTTTAGTGTGATTAATAAAGGGTTTTTATAAAAAAATAAACATGTTACTTTTTTCACAGATTGTCTTTTTCAAACATTTTAATATATTAACTTATAAAAAAAAGAAACAGTAAAACGCAGCGAGATTCCTGTATAAACATATAAACATATACTGTATCTTTGTAGCACAAAGACGCCGGGAGTACAAAATACACAGGATTTCCGTTGTCGCGTGTGAAAGCACTTCTGTAGTGTATTCGTTTGCACTGGTAGTTATTAATAACAATTTTTATAAGCCGTCTGCAGCGATCAGCGGATATAGTGATACATTTGCACCAAATAGTTCCGTGTAGGCGACAGAAACAACAAAGTTATTATACATTTACAATTAACAACGCACATTGATTTTTGTTATTCTATTAATCTTCGTCCTTGAAGCGACGATAAATAGACTGGACATATGTAAACACGCACTTCCAGTCTGGACGTTTCATCATTACCATGTCGTCGACGTCGAGTAAGGGTGCGATTCCTGCCACCTCACTGAAATAATCAAATTTTATTTAGTACATTCTTATTGTGTAACTGATAAATTTAATAATCATTTACTCGTTTAAAAAAAAGATATAAATGAACTGCAATGCATGATTCAGCAAAATAGAATAAACTAGCATTTGCAACTAATCAAAGATAAAGTTAATTTCAATGTTCTCTTAAACTGAAGGTTTTGTTTTGCTCTTAACGAACCGAATCGATAAACAGGTATATTAGTTACTGTTTAAAATTTTTTAGGCATTCTGAAATTTATTTATTTTTATCAAATCTGATTAAACTTCCTTCTCCTTAAATTTTTAACATTAAAAAGCATTTATCTGCTGAAAAAAAAAATGCTCACTCGGCCTTGGTAAATGCTATTTCAAAATTCTTCCTTCGATCTTCCGGTCGAAGGCTGTGGTAATCAAAAGCATCTGGCCGAAAATGATGGATCAAAGCGCAAAATCCCAGACCGTTACTCCAAGCCGTTGAGAAATTGTCCAGCTGCACGTTCTGCAAAAGTAAAAAAGCAAAATCAGCGACGACTCCCTTGCAATAATCATTCGGCGACGATTCGACCAAGTTTCGGTCGAGGAAGTGTAAAATTAACGTTTTACGTTCGAGACTGAAGGTCCGCTGTAATTAAACGTCGCTCCTCATTGTTTACCCGAATTCGTATAGTAGAAGGCTATGTTTGCACCCGAGACAAAGACATGTTTATTACCTCGTATTCTTTGGTTTTGGCACGGCACCACGCCAGCAATCGTTCCTTTATCAATGCAGCGTTGTTTTGCACCGTGGGATCGGTAAATTTAAACTGAAACTGCTTCCCCGGCGTTTTCGGAGTGCTAAAATCGGGCATGAAAGTTCACGTTATTTTCGGATAAGAAATTTCATTTCACTTACGGTTGTATAAAATTTTGTATACGATTTGAATTTTAAAATCTTGAAAAACTTATTTACCTCGGTGAAACGGGTAGGCTGTTCTGCCGATCGAGCTGACGGAATTTGGCGAACGGCGACATGGGTTTCTTAATTGGTGCTGAAACATTACAAAGGGCACTTTAGCTCGGCGGACAAAGTCGGCCATTCAAAAAGGGAAAAACTTTATGCTAAGAAGGAAACTAATTTCACTCATGCGATGATTTCGGTTAAAGTTAAAAAATCAATCTATATCCACTGCACTACGCTAAAGAGATTGATGGGAGTATTAAAAGTTTTATGGCGTTCGAACGTTTTGTCTGACCCATTAATTATTGTGAAGAGAAATGGTTGGCTAAAAGTTTCGTGTATATGCAAGTTATATTTCACGCTCCGCGGAAGAGAACAGAGAAGTAGAGCTCAAACAGCATCAAAAAGTACACGAATCTTTTAGAGAGTTAATTGGCTATAGTAAAGTGTGACGTGCTGCGCTAGTTTTTGAGTTGTATTACATGGTTGATTAGTGTAATTTATCGACCTATTTACTCTTACAATCATTCCACCTCCCGCTTCCATTATCCCCCTTCGTGTTAGAATCTAAAGGTAAATGCGTTTTTTTTTTAGCAAAAACTTATCTACTTATTATGACTACGGTCTGATAGTTGTGCGTATAGCGTCTTGCGAAATTGTTTCTGCACGTGAAGTAAGTAGCTTTCGAGCGTCGACTTTTGAAACGGATTAATTGTAGAGCTTATAAGTTAGGAGAGTTACATTGTTTATCAAGCATTAAACTTTCCTTCGGTTTTATTTTCCATTCGTTTCCGACGTGTGTTTCCTGTCTTGTTTCAATTTCACATCGTTGCGCTTTATTATTTATTATTTTTACATTCGTAAATTTTTATTGAAAAGTCAAAAACCACACAGCAGTTAAAGTTTCTACGAATCTACGTTATTACAATCTGTTCCTGTTGAAAATAATCAATTGTTTTGAGGACATTTGTAGAGTATTAGAAGCATTATAGAAACTGATTAAATCGTAACAGGAACAGTCACTTTTTTTTATTAAATCCTTTATTAGTTATTAACTATCTATATTAAATTACTAAATGAAATGTATGTACACGTTAAAAACTTTGAAAATTTAATCCAAGTAAATCACTCCAAAAAATTCTAATTACAGTGCACCAAAGTTAATAATTTTAATTAATGAGTTTCTTTTTATTTAAATGAACCCTCGTACATAATCATGAAATTTTTATTAAGGATACGTGATTCAATTAAAATTTACCGTCTTTAGTTACGCGCGGCTTAGTATTGGGAGTGGTAAAAGCAATAAAAACGGCCTTAGTAGCAGCTATCTTTAGCGTGATCATTCTTATGGAACAAATTATGTATGTAACTGCAAACTGAAAATACAATGTAACGGTCGAAGTATCGAAGAGATTATTTCTTCTCAATTGCTTTAGCGATCGCGAGATTTTCGTCAAATGTACAATTATAAGGCGTATCCTTCGAAAATTCAAGAATTCCTTGCTTCTTTTCCAACAGTATTTGACCTTCATGCAAATTCAACAAATTATATAGCCGAGTTTACGATACTAATTCAGACGCGGATAAATATTAATGTCCGCGGCTGCATATATATCGAACAGAAAATTCCCGGCGATAAATCTTTCATACTTCAACCATACGATTGTAGAGTATATATAACACACCGCGTCGCTGTTTCGTTAAATAAAGAAAAAAAAAAAGAAATAATTGTCACATGAAGTAAAAAGACTCACTGCTTTTCGGGACTGCCGTCAACGCAACATCCGTCTCTAATCCAGGGCTTCGGAAACACACATCAGACACGACAATAAAAAAAGCTTGCAATTTCTCTCTCGCTTTTTCCTTATAATCGGAGAAAAAACGAGCGGACACATATCTGCCAAATTGGAAAGCAAATAAATCGTCAAATCGTCCAATATATCGAAAAATACAATCTCTATATGTATATACTCCGACGTATCTTGAAAGTAAAAATCTTGAAGAGCGAAAAAAGAAGAAAAAAAAGAGGGTAGTGATAAACGTAAATTACAGTTTCATCCCCAACGTACGTAATATAATGACTATCACAAAGCGCGCGATTGCAGTCGTCGCTAACAAGAGCTCCACTTTTCCACAGGCGCACTCGTCACTCGCGAAGGCGGTGTATCATATCGTATCACTTGTATATTCGGTCCACACACGGTTTGTTAATCGGGAGCTGCTAAGCGCCGTAGTATCAAGAGTTCTTATTGGGGGTGGCATCAGTGTCGGAGGTCGGAGCGGGTGGCCTCGTTGAAGATGCTGTCGAAGGCCTTGTCGACGTCGACGCTGTCGTCGAAGAGTCTGTCGTCGTAGAGGTGCGGCATCGTGTGGCTCCTCATCAGGTTGTTCAGGTTGTTCTTCTTGGACTGGAGGTTTCGCTTACTTTTCGATTCCCGCCTGTTGCTGCTGCTGCTGCTGCTCATCGTCGTCGTCGTCGTCGTCGTCTGCTTCGATGATTCCTCGGAGTGGTTGCTGCTCGAAGGGCTGCAGAAGTATCTCTGGATCTTCTCTTCCATCTTGCGCATGTTGTCCGAGGCAGAGGAGGCCTCGAACTGCTTGGAGAGTCGCAGAGAAGACGGAGATTTGGGCTTCGGAGGTTTCAGCTCTGCGCCGCTGGACGGTTGGGGTAGCTGAAGGCCTCCGGCGCCTTTGGCCAGGGCCAGCTGGTGCCAGGACTCGGATTTCGAGAGGACGATGTTCCTGTTGGGCTTGTTGGCGCAGGACATGAGGTACTCGTCGCTGGAGTCGATGGGGCTGGCGTTGTTCCTAATGGGAGAGCGTTCGTTCCTTAGGACGGAGGATGGATTGACAATGCTCATCTTGGGTGGAACGTTGAGAGGTCGGAAGAGCTGCTGGTTGTTGAGCTTCTTCTCCTCGAACATGTTGATCTTCTCCTGGGCCTTGTGGCTTTCGTTGAGGGCCTTCAGAGCGCAGACTCGTCCCGGGAAATTGGCGCTGGAGAACGGCGGACTTGTGGGCGAGCGGTTCTCCTTGGGTCTAATCTCCTGGGAGAATCTTCGCGGTGGAATCTTCTCGGGCTGATGGTATTGAGGTTGCTGCTGCTGTTGCTCATTTTGCATGCGACGTATCAGACTTTGCTGCAGCATATTGTGACGCTGGATCTCGTCCATCTCGGCAGCGCTCTTTGCTGACGTTGAAATACTCGTGGTTTCGGCGAAGTGTCGCGGCTGAGATTCCTTAATTCGGGGAACCACAGGCTCGTAGGGTTGCGGAGGTAGCGGTGGTGATTGGAACTCTGGCGTCGGTTCTGGACTCTCTGGGTTCGGTGACACGGTTGCTATGGCACAGGTGTAACGAGTGACAACCCCGTCCGAGCTGATCTCCTGGTTCTGAATGTTTTCCTCGATCATGTCCGGCAGTGGCTTGTCTTCGTAGAGGTAGGCTTGTGGTTGGAATTTATCATCTTCCGCGTGCACGTCTTTGTAGGAAATGGTTATCGGAGGAAACAGGGTGCTTTCGTTTTTGTTGTAATCTATCGGGCGGTTCGGCGATTGATCTGGCAATTTGCTGAATTCGTTGTACAATTTTTGGGTGATTGCTGGACGAGGCGCTGGAACCGGATGGTTCAACGCTGGAATATCCTTCAACGAAGGTTTTCTTTCGCCGGCTGATTGATGATAAGGCACCGACGGATGCGAGTAATTATTAATAGGTGGTTGATAGTTTTGATCGGACGCGTAGTTGGCATTGTAGTAACTTCGAGCGACTGGATCAGCTGAAGGTTGGTAAACTGCGTGACCTGGAGCACTTGTCACCATTGGTGGATTGTAGTTTTGATACGTATGTGGCACTGATGAATTGACGTTCGGCGTTAAAGTATTGGTATAACTCTGCTGTATTGGCGAAATGACACTTGGACTAGTAGTCTGGACGGAGGCGTTATTTTTCAACTTTCTCGGCTGAGGGACTGGATAGTCTCGCGAAAGCTCGGCGATGGAGTTTATCAACTCCGGTTCTGACGGTCTTCTATTGGCGGATTCAATGGTGGTCTGAACCGCGACGTTCTGAGTGGGAGCTTCGAACTTCCTCTGTGGTTCTTGGTAACTGGCACGTCGATCGTTGAATTCGGGTTTCTTTTCAACATGTCTGTAGTTTTGAGCGTTCTGATGGTTCACAGAATCTTGGTACGAATTAACCGGATAACCATCGTACGGTTTGTGGTACGAGTACTGTTTAGCGAAGTCGTGACGGTTATCTTCAATTTCCGGTTTCGGTATGGAATTCTTCCGATCTTGAAATGGCACCTTGGGATTGTTCCTCTTAATCACCGGCTTATCCGTCTCTTTATTGATGTTCTCCAACAGCTTCGACTTGGCCGTGTTGATGTTCGACTTTCCCTCCGTGCTCTTCCCACTGGCGAAGGGCGCGAACTGCTTGCAAAACGAGTAGTAATTCAGGTGTCCGTTTTCGGCGAGCGTCGGCGACGTTGGCGCTCTCCTCTCTTGCGCGTGTTTACCCGTTGGCTGCTGCTTGGCCGCGGCAAAGTTATTTTCCAGTGGTTTAACAAATTTATTTTTGACTCGCGACTGTTCTGCATTATTTGGCACGACGGGTTTTGAAGGCTCTTGATCGAACATTTTTAGCTTAGCTTGCAACATACTCCCGCTCTTCGGCATGTATCCTGCCTTCAAAAACGGCGGCGCCGACTCGGGTTTCGGCGACGACTTCTCGATCTTTTGGAAAGGCGAGGTCGGCGCGTGGGTGAAGCCGTTCTGGTTCTGCTTCGCCGGCGCGGGGTACGGCACCTTGAAGGAACCCACTACCATACCTTCCCGCTCCAGACTGTCGTCCCGCGCGTTCTCGAACTTCTTTCGCGCGTCCAGCTTACCGGGCTTCCTCTGGCCCTCGCCCTCGTTCGGCTGGGGTTTGTCGAAGTTCGTCTTGATGTTGGAGAACCGGTTGCTCCAGTTCTTATCCGCCACCGACGAGGTCTGCCGGTAGTTGAAGCTTCTGAACGGGCTGCCGTTGGCGGACTCCGTGTTTTTGTTTATGAGAGCCAAGAACTTCCGGTCGTTGTCCGTTTTGGGCTCGAAGGACGGCACCACCTTCTGATGTCCGTTGATGAACCTGTCGCCAACGCCGATGGGCCTTCTGAGGGCGAAGCAACCGTTCTGATCCTCGTGCTCGTTCCTCAGCTTCAGATAATTCGGTATGTCGATGGTGTTCGCCCGTTTTATCTTGGTCTTCTTGGCCGTGAATTTGTTGTGCCTGGTCGGCGCCGTGGAATGCTGCTGGTAGAACGCTGTACTCCTCTCCTGAAAGTCGTCCACCACACTGTCGTCCTTGCACAAGCCGTCGAACCTCTTGGGAGCGGTGAGAGCCCTGTCCAGCGCCTGCTCGTACGTCCTGCCGTTCTCCTTCTGCGCCGCGTATCCGTTCCTGTTCTGAAGCGATTGCTGCTGGTTGATGGCGTCCTTCCTGCACTTGTCGCTGAAGGTCATGGAAGCCTCCAAGCCGGGATTCTCCTTGGCGACCTGCGCGGCCGCCTCGACTATCCTCTCCGGGTGGCTTTCCTGGTCGAGGTCGGCCTTCGGCGAGGACTCATCGGAGCTGGGGGTCTTCTCGTCGAGCCAGCGACGGGCGCGGGCGATCTCCTCCGCGGAGACGCTGATTGTGTGTCGCTCGTTCCTCCGCCGTCTGAGGGCGGCTCTGCTCTCCGCCGGGCTCGACTTCGCGATCGCCTCCTCCGGTACCTTGAGCTTCGCCAGCAGATTGGAGATCAGGCGGAGCAGGTAGAGCTTGTTGGATGGGTCCAAGCTCGCGTTGTACCTCGTCAGCGTCCCAATGTCCACTCGTTTGAGAGTGTCTTGAAGCCTGGCCAGAGCCGTGTGGATGTCGGCGAGCAGGATGTCCTCGAGGAACTTGAGATCTAGCTTCGGCTTTATGGGCGCCTCTTGATCCGAGGTCGCGGCGGTGCTGCTGACTCCCGAGAGTCCAGTACTCCAGAGCCGGAAGTCCTCTTCGGAGTCGACGCCGGAGTCTTCGAGCGGCAGCTGATCCTCGCTGCTCTGGCTCGAGCACGAGAGCTCCAATGCCGAACGCAGACGCTCAACTAATACTGGCAGTAAATTGCACTCACCGGGACGGTTTTGTTGAAGCTGCTGCTGTTGCTGCGGCGGCGGCGGTGGCTGCTGCTGCTGCGGCTGCGTAGGAGCTGATGCCTGTCCGCTCGGCGAGTCTGGCACGAAGCTCTTCTCAGGTTCGTCGCTCCGCGGCGTTGAGGCGCACTCTGAAATAAAACGCAAACAAGAGGCGATGACTCAGCGCACCGATTCCCGGGTCCCCTCCTCGACACCCCGATGACGACGAGAGATATTCATTTTTCTTTATATTCGCAGAGAGGAAGAGAGCTTTTCTGCCGCCGCGAGAGGAAGAAAGGAGAGAAGCGGCACAAAGAAGGCGCTCTTTTGCCAAGCTGCAAAAATGGGGACTCGCGGCTTTGTCAAGCTCAAGTGTCGGTAACCCGGTTTTATTTAAAACGCCGCGATATTCTACGCGGATTTATTTTAGCCCGCTCGCCTCGTCGACTCTCTCGGTAGGGGGAGGAGGAGGAGGAGGAGGAGGAGGAGGAGTAAGTAAGCTCAGGCCAGAAAAGCTCCCCGGATCTATTAGCTTTGTCACCGATCACTTGGCGCGAGGAACCGCCCGCCCGGCTTCCTTGTTCTCTTTACGCGGCTGCTCCTTTGCTTTCGGCCGCGTCTGCAGTTTTTTGTTCGGCGGGCTTTGAGCGGCGAGTCTCTTTTTTAAAGGTTCGCGGAAGAAGCGAGGTCGTTTTTGTCGCCGGATTTAGAAGGGTTTGGTCTACGAGGCAGCGCGAGATGCGTAATTTCGAAGTTATATTTGAACATTGATTGGTTGTAAACGTTTGACGGGGATATTAATCTTTGTATGTTTATAAAGAAGTATAAGGAAATTAATTAACGGATATTTATAGTTGCTGCTGTATTTAAGAAATTTTGAAATAACAAATAAGTTATAAATTTATATTTGCAGATAATATAAACAGAAGATGTGTATTTAATCAATACTAAGAAATGAAGTAATAATTTGTTTGCGATCTGTACCTGATTTAGGAGTTTCCGATGCATCTTCGGAGTCTTCTCTTTCTTCGTCGATTTCGCTTTTTTGTCTTGTGATCTCGGTGACGCTACTCTCTCTACTATCCACTACGGATGAGACGTCTGCAAAGTGTCGGAAAATAAAACAAAGTAAAAAAGATATTTCGCTTTCGTGGAAGTCGGCTGATTTATTTCTGGGGCCTCCTTCGCGAATTTATATGCGACAGTTTAAGCTCACCTTGTGCCTCCGACATTTTTGATTGTTGCGACAGGACGCCTGAAAATTGAAACATAAAGTCACTACCCGCGGCCTTGTTATTTTTGAGAGTTTTGCTTTGAAATAAAAGTATTGTATTCTAAATGCGGGTTTCAATTAACTTTTTTTTAAGTTCATTTAATTTGAATATAACATAATTGTAGTAAAAATTGATATAGTTCTATTAAATTTTAGTAGAGTATAGTAATTTTTTAGGATAATGCAAATTTGTCTCCGCATTACTAAAAAGTATAGTAATTTTTAGTAGAACATTTCTCTCAATGTACGACGTATTTTATGTACATTTTTATAACAGTTCAAAACATTTATTAAAAAAAATGTTTGACTAATGCAAAACTGTTTATATTGAATGAATTTCACTATTCGCAGAACAGAATCTATAAAAGATTAAATGTCTTCGATAGAAAATTACAGCTTTCCAGAATGGAAAGTGCAGGATATTAATTACCAATTCGTAATCCCACGCTCGTTTTCGAACAAAAACCAGATGTGCACGGAGATAAAAATTTTCCTGCCGTAAAATCCACCACTAAATTTCGTTTAAAGTAAAATCTTCAAAAACGTTACTTCACCGCGCGATCCTCGGCTGTATCAACTCAATAATTTCCGTATCAATTTCAAAGCCTGCCATTCCGACGTCGTAACAATATGAATTTCATTCCCTTTCGCATCCCGCCCAGAGAATCGCCCATATCAGGCACGCAACCTCCCGCCTTCCTTCCCGGTGTACATACCGATTACCCAACAGTCCCTCATTACCGTGCAAATGTCCACGTCGCGGCGTAGCCACGAAATCCCTCGGCCAGTAGTAGTGCATGTCGACGGCTGCTCTGTCCCGCGGTGGATACAAAAAAAAGGAAAAAAAAAAGACCGAAGCGCAGCCTCCAGGAGTATTAAAGACTGCGATCGAGCACGACGGAGCTCACAAGACTGAAGCGATCGATCGGCCGCGGAGGCTTAGATCGATCGGCCCTCCCCGCCCTGCCGCCCCGCCCCGGTTTTTGGCAGCTCCTTCCGCGTTCTACTTCTTCGGCAAGCCCGGCAAAGCTTCGATCGCCGATGAGTAATTAGATCGCCGGGAGAGAGAGATAGAGAGAGACGTAATGCAGGTGTGCCAGTCGACCGGGTTTTATCTATAAGCAGCGGATTTTCGCGCTTTCCAGAAATCGTCGATGGACGTGTTTTGAGGACAATTATTGCTGGGGTGAACGGTATTTTGGGGGATAGAATATCGGCTTTTTATAGAGGCGAGAGCGAAAAATAGGGGCTATTTTTGATGCGCTTTCTCCGATAGTTTTGTGCCAAGAGGAGTGCTTTGTTGGGCGAAGATTCCTTTTATAGCACCGGTTTCGTAAAGGCGGTTTTAAAAAGGAAGTATTATAAAAATGGTCATCGCGTCGTATTTTTAAAAAGAAATGAATTCTTATTACATTAATCTTCATATTGTCATAGAATCTTAAAAAACGTCAAAGAAAATATACTTGCATAGCGAGCAAAGCCGTAAAACAGATCGGTAACAAAAGACAAGCATCTTTTCCTTCCTCATTGAAATGTTAATCCAAGTCCGATCGCGCTTCCAATCATTATCAGCTCGAAATTGCCATCGCGCGCCGAGAGAATCCATCCGTCTCGAGCCGGCACTTTTATAACAAATCGACGAAAGCCAGAGCTCGGCTCTTCTCTCGTCGCTTTTCATCCTCGGACACGAACCCGACACGAGGCAAAGAGTGCCCGACGAGATCCTCCTTGCGCAACCAGTCGATTTTCTGCCTCTTGGCTCGGCGAGCGAGTCTGCCGGTCGGCTTTTTTCCTTTCGGACGCGACCGAAAGTCTGGCAGGACCGCGACTACACGGCTAAGGAGGACAGAGAGGCGAGTCTGCCGGCCTCCGACTGCTCGATCGGAAAAATTTACCGACCGGAAAGATTTCCCGCGCGCCTTTTGACGCCGGGCGCGGCGACTCCGCGCGGGCCGACGATTTATGGACTGTTTATCGCTGCTTTTCAAGCGTATCAACGGGAGAGGAGATTTATTCGGAGTGGACGCGCTAATTTATTGGACTGATTTTGCGGGGATGGATTCTGATTAACACTGTATATGGAGATTTTTGCGATTTATGAACGGCCGCGGTTTTTGGCGGGAACGGGAAAGGTGGTCGATTTTTTATTTATAATTTCAAAGAGCTAGAATAATTTAGAGGTTTATTGTATTAGTGTTTTGAAGTATTAACAGTATTTTTTTTTAGTAAAAAAAAGAAATTTTAAAGAATTACAGCTTTACCTTGTTTACCCAAATACGATTTCAATTTGCTACAAAGGAAAAATAATATCTATTTTTCGGGATATTGTTCTTTAAAAAATTTTAGTAACTTTTTCGGCACACTTTTCTTACAAAAGATTACAGTTTTTCATGAATAGAAACACATCGTATTAAGATTCAATCTAAAATATTCGCACATATCAACAGACGAAATCAAGGAAACAGTTTAGATCGAACCAGTTAAGATTTCGCAAGCGCCGTTCTTTTTTTAACTCTATAAACCAAAAGCCGCATAAACACTATCGCCAGCAGAATCGAAGCAAAAGCCTCTAAAAAAGCATTTCTCTCTCTCTCTCTCTCTCTCTCTCTCTCTCTCTCTCTCTCTCTCTCCAGCGTGCCTTCTCGCAAAAACTTCAATCCCATGCACATCTACATCCTCCCAGATCTCTAGACCCGAAGCAGTTCTCGCATACAAAGCAGCTTTACGTAATCTCCAAAAATATCTCGTGCACATAACCTTACGAAAAACCGATTCCTCCGCCAAAGCTCCAAAAAGCTCTTTCTCTCTGCCCGCCGCGCGTCGATCGGCAAAAAGCTCTTGGCGGCCGATGCGTGCAGGTTTTTTATCCCCTTCCGAGGATCCTCTCGCGCGTCCGTGTCTCTCTCTCTCTCTCTCTCTCTCTCTCTTTCTCTCTTTCCGCGTCTGCCTCTCGCCGCGAGCGGACGAGAACTAGTCGATCGGGACTGT
This sequence comes from Ormyrus nitidulus, assembly GCA_900474335.1. Lineage (NCBI taxonomy): Eukaryota > Metazoa > Arthropoda > Insecta > Hymenoptera > Ormyridae > Ormyrus > Ormyrus nitidulus. Next base: position 8,007 of record UCOL01002705.1, on the reverse strand, counting down.
TGCGTCACGGTGCGCGGCCAAAGTCTGGATTATTTTGGTACCGTTGGCGTAAACGCAGCTCTCGAGTTCCGGTGCCGCTGCCGGCCCGCGGCCCTATAACATTTTCGATTCCCGAGCGATCGACGCGGCCGAGATGTATGCCAGGTAATTGGGGCGGATTCGATTTGGTGCTGATGCCGGGAGCGCCGGTGGTTGTGCGGGTTTGACGAGGGGAGGCTGGCTGCGGAGGTTTTAGTACTTTGGAGAATTGCTTTGAAGAGTTATTTGGGTTGCGGGAATTTAGCGGAGATCTTTGCGGGCGTTTGGGAGTTGCGAAGTGGAGTGTTTGTTAAAGGTTTTTTGGATTGTTTATTTATTGAGTAAATATTTCGTTGAAAGTTACGAGATATTTAATAATTTTTTTAAGTTTAAAATTTTTTAAAAACCTTTATCAGTATCGGAAAATTAAATTTTAAACAAATGATAATATCTTTAGCATAAAAATGCATGTTAATTGCACTCTCATAAGTAATTAATATTGTCGAACAGAATAATTGATTGACTGAATTAGAACATCCTTAACATTTAAGAAATTAATATATATGATTACTATATATTGTTGCATTTATTTACAAACGTGCACTGTTTTTATAACTTTGATTCAACCGTTTTTAATTAACAAGCATATAATAAAAGAAATTTTGTATATATGTCGTTGAATGATTCATCAGTCTTGCAATAAAACACGTATATTTACAAGTTTAAAGTCTATTGCTATGCTCCTATTGTCATATGTTGCTTCCTAATTATTATGTGTTGATGTTTATAGCAGTGGCTTCTGGCCAACGAAATACGAAGAAAAATTCGCTATAAATTACGTACTTTGGATATAGGTCTCTAAAATTGGAACGTTAATATAATGTTATGAATAGAATAGGTAATCATTCATAATACTTTACTAATTAAAAGCTAATTTTTATCAAGTACTGCTTTAGTAAGCTTAAATTATTTGTAGCGGCTCGGTTACGCTTCGTCGATACGCTTTCTTTCGTGCGCCCTAAAAATACATATCCCGTAATCTGAAAGCAGCCGAAATCTAAGGCTCTCGTAAGGACTTGAAAATGGAACTTTTATCTTCACTTTCTCCAAACAAATAGTTTTTTTTTTTAGTTAAACGTATATACAAGGCGTGTATTTGACAATAAAATTTTACGAATATATTTAAAATCTCAATTTTGGTCGGTATTCGTGTCGTCGCTTTTTTGCACCTGAAAAATGAAAGTTGATAATTTTACATATTGCGTTACATTATCCGATTCAGCGCACAAGTCAACCGCAGATGTAATATTTATCGAATCCAAGTTAACTTCGGCAACACGATTATAAATCTCGAATGTAAACATACTTCCTTTTCCGAGACCAAACACTCGTTTTCCCCATCCAGAGCGAAAAATTTACAAACAACCATTCACGCAACCAACGTTTGCAAACTCCCCAAACAGCTGAAAAAAATCCATCCAATTTTCCTATTTATCTTTCCCTCATCGCCAAGCAAACATATTATCGCGTTTTGTTTGAACTTTTTCGCTCAGTGGTCACGTACAGTACACCGAGAAAGAGAGAGAGAGAGAGAAATTGGAAAGCGGGTCATGCTCGCAGGCGAAGATACGTCGCATCGAGAGGCGCAACACGTATCTTTTGTGCTCGGCGCGTCGTAAATGCTATCACCTTTCGTTGCAGTAGCAGGCTTTGCACCGGCTGCTACCGCGTTTTAAACGCCGCTTTTTCGGCTCGGCTCTCCTGGGTTTCGCCTTTTGCGTAAGAGCGACGACGTGATCGGTTAATCAAATTGATTGCATTAATTTCGTTGGCTGCATTCGGATTTTAACGTTCGTCTGCGCGATTTTCTTAGGAGGAAAAAGATTACGTGAATGGTTTTGGCTATTAGTATCTATTTTTGTGGCGATGAAAGGAGGGTAATAAAATTGTTTATATTTTTACTAAAAATCTGTTCGGCTTTAGTTCAATACCCCCATTTATATAAGTCGAGCATATTTCTAGTGGCTTTAGACAGCCACAGTTACCAGTTTAGAGAGCTTCTCATGAGATGCTTATTTCTAAACAGATCTCGGGCGTCTAAAATGAGTAGGTTTAGTTTTTCGGAATATGTAACGCTCGAGAGAGTTTTCGTAAAACGCCAACTTTACTATTTATTCATTTTTTTAATAAATGGAAAATTTGTTATTTACAGTGATATTTTCAGCTATTTTTTTTATGAAATGAAAATTTTATTCAGCTTGAATTTTGTTTGTTTAACTAAAAATACTTGTCATATATGCCGCTTAAAGTAATTAAGAAAAATTCGCGTGGAAATGATATTTTGGAAAATTATAAAAGAAAACCATCTCTGTAATAAAACTTGTTATAGAATTATTTTATATATTGAAGGTTTAAACAATTAAAATAATATTTAATAGTAGATGTAGGTCAAGTATCCTCAGACATTATGTTGATTATCCTGCTAATGTACAATTATACTTTTATTCTAAGTAATAAAGACTACTTTTTTATTCAACTATAATCGTTTTTGCAAAAAATTTTGCAAACTGCAATTTTCAAGTACAATCTCGACTAGAAGTCAAACACTTCCAAAATATTTATTTAAACGATTTTTAAGAACGAATCTAAGAAGAAGCCAACGAATGTCCCGTTGTTACTTAGGCAACGTTTGAAGAAACTTAAAAAAAAATTAATATACTAAATGGAAACAGTTTCTTCAAAAGATATAAACTCCAAAATTCGCAAATATCTGTCATTCAAATCACAGTCCACCTCTGTGCAACGTCGGTCAAACTATTCCCAAACATTTATCTCCAAACACTCCACCCGTCAATCCGTACAGTAATCCATCGAAAATCGACAAAATTTCACGCTCGTTCCATTATCCGCATTTAACTTGGCCGCGCGATCTACTATTCCCCTCTCCCAATGCTTACTTAGCGGTCTATTTTCGCTGGGATAATTTTCCCATTCACTCGTTTAATTAACCGCTCCCGCAAACTTTTCTCTCCCGCGAGTCTATTAGGAGCTCTCGGAGATCCGCGGTGGATATAACGGAAAATTACCCGGACACGCGCGAAATCTGCGCAGATGCTGGTCCCGAGTCTCTGACGTCACCGCGCGCCCCGAGAAAGAAGTCGAACTTTCGGCGAAATAAACCGAAGCGGAGTAGCGCGCGTGTCCTATTTAAAGATAAAAAATCGCGGCATTGAGTCTTGAACTTCCGACGCTATCCGAGTTTCAGCGCTTCGTTTTGTGCTTTCGGCTTGGCTTTTTCTTTGGGATGGCTGCCGAGTCTTGTGAAGCTCTTTTTACGAGGACCGACAAGAAGCGATAAAAATAATTAATCGCCGGCTGCGTCAATGGGGATGGACGGCTTTTTTTTTATTTTCTGCAGGTTTTGCGAATAGAATACATTTTGGTGTAATTGACAATGAAGTTAAGAAATTGTATTTTAGGCATTTTTTTATTTGAAATTTAAGCGAGGTTCACGTTCGTCCAGGAAATTTTTGTTAAAATTACGAGGTTTGAGAATTTTGAACCATTCCATATCAATCGGTGGATTTATTTTAAGATTTTAGGGCCACTTTTTTAAGGGCAAAACTTGAACCCATTTTTGTTTGCAGCAAGTCAAGTTTCATTAAATATCATGTTATTTCTCATGTAAAAGTTTTCAAAATAAAATTTAACCGTTACGCACAACATGATCCAGATTTTCCTAAGATTTCAACAAATTATGTTTTTCCATTATAAATAAATGCCCCGTTTCTCGAAACGCATTCTCAAAAAAATCCAAAAAAAGCTTTATACTGCACTCAAAAAGCCACTGCACATAATTTCGGCAAAATTACTTACTGATCGCAAAAACATTGAGAAAAAAGCAAAGTACGTAATGGAACCAGGCACTGATGATGTCACTCATGATCATTCGCCTCTCTCAATCCGCCTCCATCGCCGACGATCGAGCCGCGCCGAAAAAGAAAGCGAAAACCCGAGAAAGCAGCGCGCGCGGCGCTCGCGGCGAGAAGCAAATAGAATCGCCGCGGGGGAGAAAAGCGGAAAAGTCAGGAGAGAGAAGAAAGGACGCTGGTCACTGCACGCGGGACTAAACTTCGGACGTTTGCGTTCGCGCCGCCGCCGCCGCCGCCGCCGCGCGAGGCCGACTTCTATAAATAATTTTAATACAGCGCATTGGCCGGCGGGAGAGAGGAAAAATGAAAGAGAGAAAGAGCGAGAGAAAGAGAGAGAGCTTTCGCGTCTCTGCTCTGTATGGCCGCCCGAGTGGCCGGCCGTTAAATCGATCTTTTCCGAGTGTAAACAAAGTTTTATTGATAGCTATATGAAGGTAAAGAGGAACGACGGCTCGATCGCGTTTATTTGGGAGGTTCGGCGTTTGATTTTTTTTGCGGAGCTTGCGGGGTACTTTGAGTTATATTTGAGGAGTGATTTAGGATATTTTTTTTTTTTTTTTTTTGAGGTTAAGCTTTTGTTTGGTGGATAACGTTTGTCGATTTACGCATTTACGCGGCGGCGAGCGTCAGTAATATCCGTTTGTTTTTTAAGTTTGGTTACGGCTGATGGTTGTATAAATATTTTTTATGACGCGAATCTTTGAGATTTTGAGTTATTAATAAGTGAAAAATTGATGTTGCGGGGGTAAAATTAAACCGCAGTCTAGCGAGTTTGACGTCTGAGCTACTATAAAGTGGATTGCGCACGTTGTTGGAACAAGTGTAATTTTTAGCACGATTCTTTATAAAAAAATAGCAATTTTTATAACGCGCGACTGAGTGCACCGAATAGAAGTTTGAATTTTTTCAATAATGAAAAGGATTAAAACTTTTAATAAAGATAAAGAAACAATTCAAAAACCTATACAAATATTTCCGCGTACTATAATTATTCTCCAATTGTCTACCACCGTGCAATCCCATCTCCTTTCCGCAAGGCGGCGACTCCTAAAAAAGGCATTCGCGCCAAAGAGCGGCGGCAATTTTCGAATATCGAAACTGCCACCAGCCCTCAACTTTCTCGTCGCCTATACGCGCTTTTTACGTCTTTCTCCTCGGAAGCGCACCGAAAATAAAAAAAAAGTCCGCGTATAATGATGCGCGCATTCCTCCGGCGTGAAAAATGGCATTCCCCGAGCATCTGTTTCTTACCTCGAGAGTGGGAGGGGGGTGGAGGGGTGGTAGAAACTATAGACGACCGCTGTGTACGTAGTATTTCGGGTCGCCGGTGTGTACCGAAATGGCCGCGCGCGCAGCACGTGGCCACCGACGGAGAAGTTATTGCGCCGCTGCAGCCGTAATGCGTATCGCGCTCCAGAAAGAGAAATGCGAGGAGTAGGAGGAGCGGGAGGAGGAGGTGGCGCGAGAGGACGGCCCGGGATTTCGTGCTTTTATGAAGGCTGCGTGACATGGTTTGCTTGCGAGGGAATTGATGATATGGAGTTGGGATTTTTGGGGGATTTTGAGTGGTTTTTTTTGCGAGGAGTGTATAGAAATGGTGAAAGGTTGCGGGTGAACGGTGTTTGTTATTATAGAAGGAATGGTCGTTTTTTAGAAAAATAATTAAGGCTTACAAGGAGAGTTTGACGCGTTTGGGGCATTGATTTTGTTGTAACTTTGGGTAATGCTTTCTAAAATATGCGCTCTTTTATTTTAAATGTAAGAAAAATCTAATTCAAATGACTATTTTTGAAAGGTGAAATGAAATCCTATTAATTGAAAAAAACTATTTCGTCCAAAGTTATAACAAAATAAAGATGTAAAATGAAAAAAAGTATTAAAATCCCAAAAAATTATCAATGCTACTATTTTAGCTTTTATTTGCTGCAAATCTTCATTGGTTATAATAAAAATAATGATTTGTCTTTTATAATAACTTTTTTCAGTCGATAGTATTTGATCTCATCTTTCAAATATCGATCGTCTGCAATTATATGTTGTAAAGTTACGAGTAATTGAATCGGCATGGATTTTTCTTAGATTTTACTTTAAAGAGAGAATAAACTATAAAAAATCGAGCACTACCAATTGAATGGAATTGGCTTATATCTTTTATTTAAGATAACGCATTCTAAAGTTGCATCAACATATATGAGGTCATCGATAAGGTAGGAGATGTGTACTTGAGTTTGGGCAAAGTCTGTGACCCGAATCCTGTGCACTCTCCTTCTTACAGGCAATTCTCTTATAATTTGGAAATTCTAATTTAATTAAATTTGCACAAGAGGTAATTGCAAATTTTTCATTTTTAGACATCAAAATTATAAAAAAAATTAAATTAAAGAGCATGTTATTTAGTAATTTAAAAAGTTTCAATTTATTTAAATTATAAGACTGACATCAATTGTTTACTGAAATTCAATATAAAATAGAAAATAACTACAGCTTATTAAAAATATTTCACGACCTCATCTGAAATCTGCGCTTGCAATATTATTCGAAAGAAATCCTAAAAGACCAACGTTATCAAAACACCTTTCGTCGATCTGCTTCCAAACAATACTTTCCTATCCCTTTCAGTCTTAAAAAATATCACCCAACATCAACTATACAAATCGAGTACACACTGGAAGTCGGTGCATCCTCAACAACTAAACCTCCAAAAACAATCTGCTCCCCCCCCCAAGCACCAACCAACTCCTCCAATCCAGCCGGCTGAATCAGCGAACTCTCGCAACTCCTACGCGCATTACAGATAATAATAGAGGACCGGCGCAAAAAAGGGATAAAATAGCCGACTCCGTCGAGCGTTTAGGTGCGCCGCGCCTGCGATTGCAAAAGGTTTCAAAGAGCCAAGCTGACGCGCGCTCTCGCAGCTCTTTCTCCCGCGCGCGGCTTCGCGAATATTCGGATATCGCGGCGGCGGCGGCTTGGCTTTTGGCACCGGCGGCCGACTCTTCGAAATAAATGCGCGCGATGTTCGATGGGTTTGATCGCGCGGCTCGACGCGCTTCCGGAAGGAAGCGCCAACGCCGCACTTGCAGCGGCGCAGAAACGTAAACAAACGGCGAGTTGTGATGGAAAAGAGGCTGCTTCGTGCATTCAATTCGTCCGCGACGAATTTGATGATAAAGGAGCAGCGGTTTACGACTCTGCTAATGGAAATCGAATGTTGCCGCGACGTGGGTAAATTAGGACGTTAATAAAATCTGAATCTGACGGACGCGCGTTGGTTAAATTGGTGGCGCAAACAGCTGTTTGGCCTTAGGAGGGATCGTGAATAAGCGCTTTCGTGGATTGTAACGTATTTTAACATTTTCTCGAGCGGCGTTTGAAATAAACGCCGCGGAATGAACTGTTGAAATGCACGAGTCCTGTACTGTCGGTAGTGTCTGTCCTGCTTTTATTTACAATAATAAATAAACTAAATTTAAATGCGACAACATTATGCTAAGTAAATGGCCTTCGAGATAAATTGTTATTTTACATTAAAACGCGGTAAATTCTTTAAGAGTCGTGTCAAGATGGGACAGCAGCTTCGATTTTTAAAAATTCAAGCAATAAATTTACTAAAAATAAAGCGTTTCATCATAATTTTTGATTAAATAACGAAATAAATATATTCAATGGAACTGATAAAAGTGATTAAAAATTAAAAAAAAATGACCTCGGTAGATTATGAAAATATGAATTATTAAAATAATTAACGGAAAACATTTGCTTTTAATTAGTTTTAACGAATGTTCTTGAGAAGCTAAATCTGGTTTTACGCGAATGAGAAATATTTTTAGTATTATCGTTTACTTCTGGTTCCCCACCTAAAATAGATCCCAGAAANCTCATAAAACAAAAACTGAACCCTACAAAACCCTCCAAAAATTATACCGTAACCCCAAACCCTTCTCCCATTCACGAAACCCCCAGCTCCCCCAAGTAAACAAACGAAACCAAAGAACCAAACAGTCCCAACGTCCTCCCCCTTCCCCCCCCCCGGCTTATACTGATCGCAATCCTCTTT
>UCOL01002704.1:0-23611 GCA_900474335.1 Ormyrus nitidulus | reverse complement strand
TTCTCTACTTTTATGTAATTAAAACATAGTTACATTTCTGTAAACATATATTATTAAATATATAATTTTTTTTTGGGACTGTACCCTACCCTTAACGGTAGATAACAATTTTATTATTAACTTACTACTTGAAATCTTACTTTTTCTGTATGGCGATAGCAACGTAACTACTCGGAAATCGGGGATGCTCGACAGATGTTGAGGACCCTGGACTGCTCCCTTGAGATAGCAGTCTGGTTTTTAGGCAATGCACTGTAGAACTTAGACCCCGGGCTAGAATTCTCACTATCGCGCGGGCGAGAATTATCCTTATTTCGGTGACGCGGGCAATTAACACAATTTTTTTTTATAATCATAATAATACGCGGAAACGCGAACAATAATCGATACTTAATTAATAGCAAAATCGGATCACACTTCAAGTCAACGCGAGCAATCTAATAGCTAACCGCAAAATTATTCTAAGTCCCTATGGGACTGCAAAAAGACAGTAGTTTTTCCGACGTTTCGGGATCGGACCGGAGGCTTCAACTCAAGGAGAGACAAGTTTGCAGTACGTGCAGCAACTCCGTTTCCCCTGCATTAGGCAAGGGAGAGGGAGGTCCTATCCTGACCGGGCGCTATGGTTTCTCAATGACACAGCCTCCTCGTGCGCGCAAGGCCAAGCGTCAACGGCCTGTAAGTGCAACTCAAGCGCATTCCCGTACGCGCGATTCGGGCTTTATTAAATTTATTTTAACCTTAGAAATAATATCGGGCTTATAATTAACAATTCTCTAAAACTTCGTTATTTTAATTTTGTAATTACATAACGTAACATTTTGTCACTCTTACTAGTCCGTTGTCAGCTGCACAGCAAACATCGTACTTAATTGTACTCGCTAATTTATCAAAGTAATTCATTTGTTAATTAACGCGGCGATATAAAAGTACGTGCAGGTATACTGTTACGACTTCTCTCGAAACTGCATCGCCGCGCATCGCTAATCGTTGCCACGGACAAACATGCAGAGCACTTCACAAGCTATGCTCAATCTCTGTTACGAGGACGGCCATCCGCTACCTGTATTAATCATGTCGCGTGATTATTATGGTTAATTAATAACGCGGTAATTATCATTATGGCGTGCCGCTTTCACCTTTAAAGATACGAACTGCTCAAGTACAAACTGTTTAAGGCTAAAATAAACTCCTAGATTGAAGAGGTGAACTAAAAATTTATCAAAATCTCACTGCGTGCTCTGACTGTAAGAGGAATTTCCAAGCAGTAAAATTTCATGGAATTGTAAATAATCATTTTTAATGCATAAATTATTGCATTCATTTGACGAGTTTTAATAACAAATTTTACAGCCAAAAGAAATATCATTTCAAGTGAGTCCAGTCAATTAAGAGCCCTTTAAAGCAGAAGCTCAACGAAGATGACAGAGAACAGGGGAACGATCTTGTCCAAAAAAAAAAAAAAAATTGTTCCGCGAAATTGCGCCGCGCACACGAGTAGTCGTAAACCGCAATTCCGGCGTATAATAATTTCGCCGGCTGGAGTCGCGATTTTTACGACGCGAGATATCGCGAGAGAACGACTTTTAAAAATGAAAGAAAGAAACGACGGAGGAGGTAACGCGGCGACGCTCGGCGAAAAATGAAGTGGAGAAAAAAAAAAGAAGCGGAGAAGAAAGAGAGGGAGAGCAATCGACGCTGTATGGAGTTTCGCGCTCTCCGTCGAGTTTCTTTTCAAGAAAAAAAAAAAAAAGAAAGAAAAGGCCCGCAGCGGGAGAGCGAAATATAAAAGCGGAAAAAGGACGAAGGTGGCGTTAAACGAGCCGAGATTCGAGCGCGATTTCTCCGCGCCGCGGAGAAAAACTTTCGTCCCCCGCGAATACGGAGAGAAAAACAGAGGGATTAAACTAAGAAGCCGCGGCGGGGGGGCCCAACGGGAAGCTAATCAAAACCGCAGTTTACAACGGGCGCAGTTATCGGCCGCGAAATTCCTCCAATTTGCCGCGAGGCGCTCTCGGGCGCCTATTTGCATCGGCGGATCTCGCGCGGAATCGAAGTTGTCGCCGTTGTTTCTCTTAATACGCCGATAAATTCGGAATAATGGCTTGGGGGGGGAAGCGCGCTGAGTGTATTAAGGAGGAGGGAAGAGAACGTGGAAAGTGCCGCGGACGTCGTAAAAAAGTTCTGGAACGAGAGGAGCCGCTCGGCCCCTCGAAAATCCCACGGCGCTTTCGGGAGGTTAGACCGCCGGTTAGTACGGCGTTTAGGGAAATATGAAACTCGCACGAACGAGTAAAAGGCCTATGCGTCTGTCTGCGTAATTCAGCGCGAACGACCGATTGGGGGATAAGATTTCGTTCGAGGTTCGTTCCATATTGTTTTGAAATATTACTTTTTATTGATATAGTTGCGATTAATTTGAAAGGGGAACGTTTAGGTCAATGTATCGAAAGTTTAAAATGATTTATTCGCGTACAGCGTCATTAAAATACATATCCCAAATGCGTAATAAATTAAATAAATATCTTAACTTCCATCAGCAACACGAAAAATACATTTTTCACTCGAAGCATTTCGTGCAGCATTTCAACGGGATAGGCGCGAATGCATCACGAAAATGAATATTACAGATCATAACAAGTTGGATGAAGTAAATGTAATGATCGACCGCGTAATATATTCCAATGTACTTCTGGCTCAAAGCCCGCCCGCGCACCGCGATATTCACTAATGTCAGTTGCTGCCTCGATAACTGTGTTATTGTATTGCTGAACAGCATTTCCGCAGTCGTAACGTAAATCATGCTGTTATTGAAATTGCAAAAATTTATTGAATTTTATTATAAAAAGATGTCCTTTAGCAATTTAACATTTTAAATGATTATCGTGAACTACAAACTTGAAAATTTTACATATAAATAAAAGAAGCAGTTTAAATAGAACGATCACACATTTTAGATATATGTTTAAAATTTATTAAATTTTCCGAACGAGTAATTTATCGATTAAAATTATTACATAATTCGATTAAAATTTATACATTTTGAAAGATAAAGCGCACGCACGAAATATAATATTTTCCTAAAAATTGCCAGTGGGAAAGTAAAATTTTGCGCGCTTAAAATTCCTCGCAGGCTTTTTGATATAAGCAGATCCGGAAGCGCGATAGCTATCTCGAAAGAAAATTCTTGCATGATCGCTGAAAATAGTACGAGACACGGGCTAGATGTATAAACGACGTGTCACGAGGGAGAGCGCGAGAGTTTCTCGCTTTCTAAGGTTCCCCACTTGGATTTGACAAAAGGCGCAGTGACCTCTCGGCGCTTCTCGGCGCCGAAAGAATATATCTCATACTTTTACGAGTTTCACAATGAATATGTAAACGAACGTTCAGGGCGAATCTCTTGAAAGCGGGCAAGCTTACACGCGGAATCATCTGCATTTTTATGGAACTGGAAATGTAAACGTTACAGATGCAATTTTAATGATTTTATTTTATTATTTTTTATAAAATAACTAACCGTCCTTGCGGAGAAAGTAAGTTTTCTTTTAAAAAAATTAATGTCAGCAGACAATGTATTTCAAACCCTAAATGCTTACAAAAACATTAAAGATATATTCGAAACTCAATATTCCGTTCTCTTTCGTACAATTAAATCGAACTATTCCCTCGCGCGCAAATGACTTTCTCATGCTAAAAATAATAACCAGTTTATACACCGATTTCCGAAGCATTGTTTTCCGGGAACGCGCGAAATCGCCCCGACAACATCCAGCCTCGAGCGAGGCCGCGCGAATACGCCGAAAAATACGAGGAGGCGGACCGGGTTGGCCATTTGTAGGTCGCTCGCGAGAGGTTCACCATATAACGAAGAAAGTGGGGCTCTGCGCTCGCGCCTCCCAGATCCAAGCCGTTTTTATTACCCCGCCCGTATTCGCGCGCCAGAGAGCCACTCTCGCGTATATATACGGGAGGATATTTTCGAGAACCGGACATAATTTGGGTTACACCGCCGCGCGGCGCCGAAATTTCTCCGCCGACCGACTAATCTGCGAGAGGCTATTATGTCGGCGCGAAGTAATCGGACCTAACGACGCGAAAGCCACCGGGTTTTATGTTTCGCGCTCGCCGAAGCGTTATTCCGAATCATCGCTCTTATTGCGGGGCTTCGTTATATTTATCGACGTCGATTCGAGGACTAATTGTGATGTGGCGCGGTTGATGGTCGGCGCTGCACTCGAGACTGATTATTTGGAGAGTTCAATTAGCTGTGTAATAACCTTTGATGGCTGGAACGTTCGTGTGGGAATTGTCGGTGTTGGGGATTTTCAGATGTGCGGAGAAGAAATTTAAACTTCAAATGAAACAATTAATAAAATTTTTATTATTTAAAAAAAATAGTTTGAAAAGTTAAAAATATAGTTTTTAAGAGGTTAGTTTTACCTGCCGAAGGTAACTTTAGCCTTCAGTACTACCGCACTGCTCACTAACAGGTGCTTAGCCAGAACTTAGAAAATATAAATCTGATAAGTAGCTTAAAAAAACTTAGGTAGTGCTTACTATTTTAACCAGAAGAACTGCTTTATTTTCCACCGGGGAACTAAAAAAAGTGTTAACCAGCGTTTTAAAAAGCGACACCCGCAAAACGAGTCCCCGTCGATTCTTTCGGCCGTTATAATTACCGTAACATCAACGAGCCTCTAATTCGATTTCTGCGGAGGCGCGACGCGCGCAGCCGAGATCGCGAGGCGAACAATTGTCGGAGATTTGGAAATGACTTCGCAGCCGGCTCGGCATTCGTATGCGAATCAGGGGAACGCGGCTACAATGCTTTGCAATCACGTCTCTCTAAAGCAATCTCGCGCCGAGAGAACGAGAATCCTCCGCGATCGAAATGCCGCCAACCCGGAGCTGTTGTGTGCTTCTCTGTCTCCGTCTCTGCGCAACTCGCGGAAAAATCCGAGCTATTTAAATGCCACAATTGACTTCGTTAGCCGCGGGTTTTTGCGTCTCGAAAAATGGCTGACGGATTTTGGGATCCGATGTCGTTTTCCGCGCGATTTCGAGTCAATATGGTGGCAGACGTTAAGTAATTTGGATGAAAATTTTGTTGCGTCAACGTTGAAGTGTATAATTCCGCGCTTATAAATTCAATAAATTATTAAGGATTTTTCAGTTATTAAAATATTTAAAAAGTAAAAGTTAGCTGAATTGTCCTTTGTTAAATACAACTGCTTAAATACAGTTCCGTTCAAAATTCACGCTTCGAAGATAAATTTAAAAATAATAAACGAGATGCAAAGCGAGAAATAACACCAAAGTTAAAGCAGAAAAAAAGGGAAGCATAAAAACGAACATTTTCAACCTGACTGTTCGTTTGTCAGCTTCCATTTAACACGAAGGACTGCTATCTGCAAGTTTCATTTTTTACTTACTTGGCGGTCGACGTGAAAAATTAAAGTTTCCGTAGTAAAATTTTAGTAGATACAGCAGAAGGAAACTTCTCGCCGAAGCTCACTCGCGAAAGCGTAAAGGCGTCCTAACTTTAAATTGAATTAACCTAATAAGAAGGGCTTGTCCCCCACTAGACACTTTTACGCTAGTTTCCGATTAACTTTTTTCCCTTTATTTATGTCCTTTTATTTTATTCAAAATATTCAACTGCTTTATGAATATTTTAACGCGGCTCAAACAATTGGAATTTTATAATTACTACTAGACAGTGTTAAATAACACCAATTAAAGCTAGTTACACAATCAAGTTCCTTGCTTTAGAACTCGTGTATCCTTTGTCGCTGCAATGAAACTCTTCACGAGAGCATTCAATTGAAGGTCACATTATGAATGAAAAACAATATATTTTGATTCCGCGCTTTTCTGAGCAGAGCGATGCGCGTCCAAAAATATTCCCGAAATTCCGAAAAACTATTGCTCAATAACGAAAAAATTCCAACTTCAGTTTCTTCGAAAAATATAAAAAAAAATATATATTACGTTCATTTCGCAAAGTAATGCGAGAGCAAGCAAAAAAAGAAAAAAAAACGCTGAAAAATGAAAAAGAAACATTTAAAGGGAACGCTCGCCGGCATGCAAACGTATACGCGAAGCAATGAAAAAAGCTCTCAGAAAAAGAAGTGATTCCTCTCTCCCTCGTTCTCCCTTTCCGAAGAGCCCAGCGCTGCTCTTCCGGCTTCTCCGGCTGCACTTTGATCGTAAGTGAATAAGTCACGAACTCGAGTTTTTTTTTTTTTTTTTGCCGGCCTTCGATTCGCCCTCTCACTCTCTCTCTCTCTCTCTCTCTCTCTCTCTCGTGTTCTCTCCTGTTGCATTAGCGGAAAATACGTTAATTAAACTTACTCGCGCCCGCACATAAAAGGGAGAAATCACCGCTCGCTTGATTAAAGGATTTTTTTTTTTTTAATTAAACGAACGAAAAAAATTAGCGCATTTTTTCTTCCCCCCAGACGCGAATCCGAGAGGAATATATGCAGAAAAATATTTTCTTTCCGCCCTCGTCGGCACGCAACTTTGACTTTGCTTTAATTAGTAAATTGAACAACATGAAAATTCTTTAAAGTTATTTGATGTTTACATGTGCGCTGTAATTCTCCAGGAGTATAGTGCAATTAATTTACTTTAGTTGATCGTCGTTTCGCCTATCTTTAATTAAAATAATTGTTTAGTTTGTTACGTATTTTTACTTTAATATTTCTCTCCAACACTTCAATTTCGTATTAATTTTTTCACTGAAACCGATGCTTTTCACGCTCTTTGTCTCTTTGATAAAAGTAATTGTTCAAATTTTTATTTGATAGTTTCAAATTCTATGTTAAATTTTTTTTATCCGTATTAAACGAATTTTCTCGTCGCATCTTTCACGTTCCACTTCAAAGTATTCAAAAATTTTAAAAACAATCAATTTTTAAAATTCATATATACCGGTTCGAACTACTTTCTCAGCCTTTGAAATAAGTTAAAAGAATTTGATTAAAACGGAAATCATTATCTCTCGATGCGTCGGCAACTGCTCGCACAAACTTTGATTTACAAAGTTTCCTTCGATAAGAATAAAAGTTCCTTATAACTCAAAGTTACCAACGAAATTCTCATAATGAAAAAGAAGTTACTGCGCCTTAAAAACCGCGTCAAAAAGGTAAGTAAGTAACAGGGAGAATCGCTAAAAACTTTTTCGCGTCCCTCCCTTACCTTTTTGTTTTTATACGCGTATCCCCGGCAAAAAAAAAGGACAGTCGCCAAACCCCGCGAAGCGCAATTAAAAACGAAAAAAAAGATCGAGTCTCGCGAAAAGCGCGAGGTGGAAGCTTTTAATTGGACCAGTCGCCCACATAATTAAAGGTAGGCGGCGCAGCGCGGCGCGAATAGCTGCGAAAAAAACGTTCAAACGCGCGGAAATCGGTTGAGCGCGTTCTTCTTTTTTCTTTTTTTTTTTTTGTTAGCCGCGCGTTTTATTAAAATTTCCGCCGCCGAAAAAAGGCGCGGGTCTCGCGGGAATTTCGTTAAAACGGAAGGGGCTGAATAATACGGGGTATCGGCGCGGCCGCCGTAAAGCGATTTTACCTCGGCGATAAATCGGCGATACAGGCGGCAGGATTACGAGAAGTCATAACCTCGCCTCATCGAAAGTCGATAATATCGAGAGACGGTGTGGGGGTTGGGTGTGGAGTCGACTCCTCTCGAGAGCCTAACCCGACGTCTGCGGGGTCGCAATTAAAGTCTCGAGCGCGCGGCTGCGAAATTATCGCGGTAATTCGTAAGAGTCGCCGCGTTGTTTTCGCTTTGCTCGCCGCGTCGGATATGGCTTTTTTTTTTTTTTTTTTAATTGTTTTATGCCCCGCGGACGCAATTGGCGCCGCGTGTTTTAACGCCGCGCGCCGAAGGGATTATTATTGCGTTTTACGCGCCCTTAAATTACGCGGTTATGGCGTGTTGGGGAATAAATTTTTGAAAATGACTATTGCTATTCATTAGGATATTGTGAGCAGTTATTTAACGTCAGGTGGCAATTTGTTAATGAATTATTGTATTTTTTTTAAATTTAGAAAATGCTTTTAATTGTTGTATGTTTTCCATTACTTTTTAATTGAATTGTTATTATTGGACTGCGTTATTAAATTAAATTTAAAATATAGCGAGGTTGATGATAAAGGGTGCAAGGGTTTGGAGGAGGAAAAGGTCATATGAAGAAAACCATCCATTGCAGTGGCCGATGATTTGGCTATTATTAGGTAGTCAGAATTAATGTTGAGAAAAGAATGTGGCAAAAATGCAACCTTGGAGTTTTTATGTACTTTTCGGATTATCTGGATCGATTTTATTTAAAGAAAGGAACAGGAAAGGAAAGGAAAACAAATTTTTCACCCCTGACAGATGAAGGCAAAAATCGATAAACTTTGCAAAAGCGAAAAAGTTCAGATTTTTTCAACGGCAAACTCTCGCGCGTTTGCCTCAAATGAAGCCGCGTTCGAATTCTCGAAGCCGACGAAAAATTCGCACACTTCAGCAGCAAAAAAAAAGATCAATTTAATCTCTCGAGCACATTAATCAGCATTTGTCTCGTCCTGCGCGCCGTCCCACCTCCCCGCCCCCCTAAAAAAAAACTTCTGAAAAACGGGAAAAGTGCCAATTAGGCGGTTTTCCCACCTCGAAAGAAAAAGCTTCTCACATATACGCGCACAGGAGACCGAAGCTTTGCTCTCCCGTCGTCTCTCATCGGGACCTATGAAAAGTCGAAAAAACTGCGCGCTACTGATGCTAAAAAGAACGTAATTAAAAGTACTTGGGCGATGCTCGGAGGGGGTTGCAGGTATTTTTTAGCTTTTGGTTGCAGCTTGATACTGATATTTTGAAAGTTGATGAATCCATTGTAGTTGCGATCGAAAGGATGTAGTTAAAAGCATTCACGTGTGTCTACAAAGGAGTAATTTCAAATGAATATGTAATGTTTTTTTTTTTTTTTTCAAATAAATAAAAGAATAATACAGACCATTTTTCCAATTCCAATTCTACTCTAACTTTCTCGCCGGGGAATATTAGTGTTTGCGAAATAAACGAAACCGAAAAGGAAATCCCGCAGTTACTTAATAAAAATAAAAAAAATAAAAAAAAAATCTAAACGAGAACCGGTGAACTCTTACCAATACGCACAGTTCTTCTGAGAAAAAAAACCGCGCGAGCGTCAAAAGGAAAGGAGAAAGGCCAAAAGATATAAATAAATTTCAATGCCTCTTTCCGCCAAGTCTCGGCGAATCGGCTTATCAATAGGCTCCTGTGCAATACAACTGCGCCTTGCGCGCGCAGATTATCCGGCCTCTTTCAAATTCAAATCGCCGCGACGGGAACTTACGCGGCCGCGTGCTCTATCGCTCCGCGATAAATTTGAATAAGCGAATCAAAAGACGCTCGGCGGGCTTTTCCGCGCGCGCGGAATACCAAAGCCGCGGCGGCGGCGGCAGCGATCGCTATGCGGCCGCACGATCCGGAAATCGAGAGTTGCGCGCACTTTCTCCGACGCATCCGCTTGACTCTCTCTCTCTATCTCTCTCTCTCTCTCTCTGTGTGTATCTCTTTCCCTCGATGCATCTCGAGCGCACCGAGAAGATCTCGTCGAAAGGCGATTAGCGCGACTTCGGAGGCGCGATTTTCGAAAGCGCGAGAAAGTGCTCGTGCCGCCGCGGAGATGCATGCATTGTCGCGAGTTATTAGGGAGCGCGCGAGGACGGCCCGATTCGTTGCGGAAGTGGGTACACGGGATCTTTCCGGAAGTTGCGCTTAACGAGGCGCGATTCGTTCGGAAATCTTGAATATACGGTTCAACGAAATATTGATTATTGCGTTGGGATAGCGTCATTTTATAATGGGATTTTTCCACGTATAACGCGGAAAGGTACATACTCTCTGGTTACGGAAAATATGAAATTGAAAATAGAATGGAATATATTGGAAATGTCGTAGTTTAACGTGTACAGTTAAAAATGAAATATTCACAAAGAGATAAAACTGTAATAATATCTCGAATAAGAAAAAAAACATTTATAAAGTTCCCGAGATAAAATACGAAACGACAGGTGCAAAGAAACAAGAGTCATTTATTTACATTCACCTATACATTCCTTCCAGTCCGTACTTCAAACTCGAAAACTTTATCCGCCCGAGCATAATAAACGAAATACTTTTACAAGCCAGCAAAAACCCTCCCGACGAGCCGTCACCTCGTCTGGAAAGTTGAAAACACGTAGCAGCAACAGAGCGACTGAAATCTCGCGGTTGACGTGACAAATCAGCCTATAACAGCATCAATAGGAGCTAATGGTTTTTAATAAAAAAAAAAAAAAAATATTTGCCCGCGCTCGCGCCAATTTTCCCGGCAGAATTTTTCCGGATCGAGGCGTAAAAGGAAAAGTTGCCTATAGATATATATATATATATATACGGAGGCGCTCGGAGAGAGAAACTTTTAGGGCGGCTCGAATATAGCATGAGCTAGCAAGTGCTTCGAAATAGTTTCACGTTAAGCGAATTCCACTTTCGGCTAAGTTGCCGCTCGCGAAAGAGAGAGGGAGAGAGAGAGGGAGTTTAATTTAGGCTATTACTCGTCCTCGTCTTTCATCTTTGTCGATCGGAAACTCGTTAATCCCTATATAGGAGTCGGCAGCTCCGGTAGCGATTTTCTGCCTTTACTCTTTTTTCTCTGTCTTGCCGGGCTTTCTTACGGCAGCTCTGCTATATACTTTAAGCAGCGGCTTTAAGTTACTTTTTAAGATTTTGAATTTTAATGCTGACGAACTTTATCCGAGCTGTCTTATTCGCTTCATTCTTAACGAGGAAACTGAGATTCCGTACTGAAGTCACTGAGTAATTAAAATATTTATTATGTATACGAAGAACGTGCTGTAATGAAGTTCAACGGAACGAAAAGTTTCGGTTTTTAATTATTAGCGAAATTTAAAATGACTTTTTGCAAAAAATGAAATATTATATCGGGCAAGAAAAATGCAACGCCAATAATTACGTATTTGATGTGCAATAACAGAAGCTTCTTCTCCGCCACCTTTTTCATTTCAACTAAATATTTAACCAACTTTCACAAAAATATCCTTTTATAACAAAAGCTACCGAACAACCAAAAAAAAAAAAAAAATTCGACAAATCCATACTCCGCACAGAAATTTTCTGCACCGCTCTCGTCCAAGCGAATGTCACTTATTTTAAACGACGCCTCTTATTCTTCAACGTTAAAACTCCCATTAGCCAGAATTCCATTCCAGCCTTAGGCTCGAAATTCTCAAACGCTCCATCGCTCCGTCCCTCATGCCGGTAGCAGCCCACATCGATTCCCCGCCATTCATAAGCCCGAACCCGGATGCGTCGCGAAGGAACGGAGCTCGTAAAAAAGAGGAGCCGTCATCGGTAACTCCTCGGTGCACTTTCCCCTCGTTGCCGTCGACGAGCACGTGCTCTCTCTCTCTCTCTCTCTCTCGGCACTCGGCACTCTCTCGGTGTGCACGGAGGAGTTCCGCGAGCGCGCCGACAAGGTCTCGAGCGCGCCGCCAGTGAAAGTCGCCTTCCAAAAGATGTAACTTTCTATTATGCGTGGATGGTGCGCGCGTCGAGGGTCACGCGTTATTTCTGCGAGCGCGAGAGAGACTTGCATTTTTCGCGAGTGACGTCAGGGATAGATCCAGGCTGGGAGCGAGCTGGTTTTATAAGCGGAAGTTTGTGCTTAGGTTGCGGCTTCGGGCGCTCGTTTGCGGCGAACAAGACGCTGGGTAATTTCGTGTTTATCGCTTTTATTTTGAAACATCGTTGGTGGGAATTTGTTGCGTTTTGTAACGAAAAAATAGTACGTGACGAGCGACATTGAATTCGGGTTTTTAATATCAAAATATCATTGTCTAATTACATTATTATTGGCTTAATCCAATAATTAAAATTAGTAGGTATGTGATATTAATCATTGTAAAAACAGGGATCTGGATTAAAAAAACCTAATACCGCGAGAAAGGTAGAAAACATAAATATGAAAGTAAATCCAATCAGTTATAATGTAAACGCGACCGAAGTGAATTGTAGCCAAGGAAAGTAATGTTTACAGTCATTCCCAATTCGAGAAGCATAAAAGCAAATATGACTTTCGCTAGAAGTCTTCTGGAGATGCTTTCACAAGTTACCAATTATTCAGCGGAATAAAATTAAGAATTTAAATAATTATAATATGAGTCAATATTTTTCACAAGAAAAACATTGTAGCTGTAAAGTACTAATTTCTGATTATCACTTTTCAGTCGAACCATGCATATATGTATAAAGTCAAATTTTAATGCAAAATAAGAAAATTATAAAATTTGTCTTTCAGTAATTGAAATCATATCAAAAGGATTTACAAAAATTCCCAGCTCCTTTCGGCAGCCTCGTATTTTAATTAACGAAAAATTTAAAAAGCTAAAAATAAAAATAATCCGAATTAAAATCCGTCGTCTAATTGCAGCAGCCGAGCGAAAAAAGACTGGCGAACCGGGCGAAAAAGAAAAAAGATAACGGCTTCCACTTTCTCGAGGCTGCTCAGATATAATTCATAAGTAAGAAACAAGTCGCTGAAGCAGCGAGGACTTCCTGCTTCTCGCATTAATCTCGGCGCTCGATCTCCTAGAAAAAGGAAAACCGTCTCCCTTCCCGGGACTCCCCGCTGTCGTCTTGTGATACACACAAAAGCGAGGAATGCGCGCGCATCGCCGATTCCGCAAGGAAAGACGTGCAGCTCATTGCCAACCTTGGCGTCGCTTTCTCACGGCGCAGCTCCCGTCTGCGCAGCAACGGGAGAAAGCATTAATTTATACGAGAAGCGAATGGACGATATTAGCGGCTGTTTACCGTCTTATCTGTTAAATTAATGTACACTCGAATGACGGGACATTTTCTCCCGGCTCGCGAAAGAATGTGCTTATTATAAAATTTTCCATTACCCTGAGAAATGTTTGAAGTGGCTGTATTTGCAAGGAACGGCGAAGGTACTTGAAAATCTTGGCTGGAGACGTTGCAATCTTTTTGATGGAAGTGTTCGTGTGGAATATTTAAAATTGTTAAGAAAGCAAGAAATTTATAAAATTTTCGAACGCTTCTTTTCGTGCTTATACCGATTTTTAAGAGTGCAGCTGCCTCACTTTTCGGGTCAGCTGCTGTCCCAAAGCCTATTATGGGTCAGCAGGTATATTAAAAAAAAATGCAGCGACTCTCCTAATATAGTTCGTAACGCTTTTCCGGGTATAGCTGTTGCCCCGCTTCGGGAGGACCCTTTTCGGGGTCACAACTTTTAATTTGAATAAAAAAGATTGTCAAGCGAAAATCTAATTTTTGTAATAATTACACAATACACGGAGTGAAAAAAAGAGTAAAAATTACTATTTCTTATCGTTATTTCAGATATAAGAAGAAAAATAAGAATATTTACTATACATTTTGAATTAACTACAATTTTTTATTTTAATATTTACTATTATACAGTAAATATTATTATTCTTCTTCTCATATCTGAAATAACGATACAAAATAGTAATTTTTACTCCTTTTTTTCTCTCAGTAACAGTTCAGAATATTGTAAATTTGATATGTTAAAAATGCCGAACTGAATTCCCCGGTGAACAGCGAGCAATCTAAATTTCTTTATTTACATTTAAAAAAGAAAGAACGTAATTTTCAGCAGCTTCGAAAACAAAAAGCAACGCCTGCACGCGTCGTCGTTGAAAAACGCGACAAAGCGCAAAGACCTCTATCTCGCGAAAGCGAAACAGCAAGTCCGAAGAGAAGTTTGGCCCGATCTTCTCGGCGCTGCGCGCAAGTACGAAGACACTTTCCGGATAGACAATAGAAAAAGGCGCGCTCTCGCGTGCACACGTCCCGGGATTTAATTATCGTCGCCGCTCTCCGCGGGTTCTCCCCGCTCCGACGACCCAAGCGCGAGTTTCTCATAATGAGAGGACGCGCCGCTTTCTTTCCTCGCCCGGGCGGGGGATTTTCTTCTTTTTAATTTAATTAAGGGCCGCGCGCGCCGCCTCTCGGTTACGTGCAGCCGGCTGAGTTCGAAAATGGCCCGAAAACGCGAGGCCAAGTCCGAGAGCAAAGTGGTTCTGGGTAATTAGAAGAGCGGGTAAGAGAGGGACGAACTGATTTCAAATGAGCTGACTTCTCATGTTTTTCTAGGCTGAGATTAAGTTAACAAACCTAATTATCGCTTTCATAGTCAGACGGTTCGAAAAGATTGCTCTTCTCGAAAGTAATATTCACTTTTAAGAAGTTCCTGTGTTTTCCAGTCGTTTGGTAATGCACTTCATAAAAATGTATCGCGAAAGCTCTTCCTCGAAACTCTCGGCGCAACATTCTTTTTAAGCTCGAATTTGAAACTTTTCAGTTTCGCAGGCAAGTGCTTTCAATTTTGGATATTCAGAGCACTTTAATTAAGAATTGCTTATTTCAATTAGCAAAAGAATGTTAACTCGCAACTTTGAAGCAAAATATTACGTTCTGGTGGATAGCATAAATTGCGTTAAACAATTATTATTACTAAACAATCATCCAAATGCAGTCCCCTTGAATAAAAGTATCTTGAAAAACGATTCGATCCCAACAACTTTATAAATCATTCAAAACACCTCCTCCAGCCAGGAACGCAAAAGCCGGCCTCTGAAAAATCGTCGTGGCCTCCATTCCCCTAACTGTACATCACCGCTCTCTCGCATAATCGAGCGGCGCAAAAAAAAAAAAAAGAAACTCCACTGCAGCCCACGGCGAGCGTATAGCTTCGCCTCGGCATCGCGATCATCGAGCGACGAGCGAGATGTTCGCGCGCGAGTTCGTTATTACGGCTCTCTCGGGCAGGTGGGGTTCCCCGAGACCGCTCGAAATTAACTGTCAATATTGGCGATCGAAATCGATTTCCGCGCTCGCGCGCGCAGTCTCTTTCGCGATCCGCTTATAAGCCCCGACTGCAAAATTAAGCCCCGGGATCTTGCCCGCGGACGGACCTTCCGATTCCTGCGGATGGTCGGCGATCGAGCAGCGCGCATATGGCCGAAGTGTGTACGGAGCGAATGAGACGGGCTGCGAGTTGTGTGTGCGCGCTTGGGGTCGCGTAACTGATGGACGACGAGTGCCCGGGCCCCGGCTATTTCCCGGGCTGAATTAGATTTTCCGAGGGCGGAACTCGAATTTCTAGCGTTGTTGAACGTACTTGCGGGATTAGGGATTGTAATGTTAATAATAATACCGTTTATTGTAACGCTTTAGGATATTATTCCCTTAAGGATATTATTCCCTTAAGCGCGGAGTCATTGTACGTATATTGATTACATATTGTAATCAGGTTACCGCGGGTTACCGAGAATGTTATGTGTCATTTTACAATTGTTTTGTGAAATCAGTTGTTTAAACAAATCTATGTATTGTAACATTTGTTTCTGGCTTGAGAAAAATACGACGGATTAAATATTCATTTACAAAATACCACTTTAACTATGTTATCTATGTCATTAAATCGTTTGAATCATCTTTTATTAATAACAAGCAATAATAAACTTTAATCTCGTCTCTTAAATAAAGCAAAAATATTGTAAGGGATTTACTTCAGAAGTATTCTTCAATTTCTTTATCACGAAAGGTTTACAAGAGCAAAAAGTTGGATATGCATATACCGTTCTTCAAATTTTTTCAAAGTTTAAAATAAAATTTAAACTCTTCTCTCCTCCTATTTCATTAAAGCTTTCTTCCCCCTCCCATCTCCCAGCGCTCTACGCCCGGAAAAGGAAAGGAAAAAAGCGTTAATCTCGCAATATCGAGAGCTTGCAAGCTCCCTTAAACAACGCCGGCTCAGGCAGCCGCATCAGCGGGGATAACGAGGGCGTGTGCCGAAAGAATCAAACGATCGAGGATCAGAGCGGAAAGCGAGAGAGGCCAGAGATAAAACAGTTTAGCCGCTGCCCTGGCCGAATTCGGTGAGCTTTGAGCTTTCCGCGTTCGAAGCTCTAAACGCGCCTAATCGGCGAGCTTTCCTCTCTCCCTCTTCTCCCTCCTACTCGTTACGTTCAAGCCATTTGACGCGCAATCCTTGCGGCTTCCAACTTCCGCTACAGCGAACTCGACGCTGCTGGATTAGCCGAGACAGAGAAAACTGCTTATCTGTTACTCGCCGGACGCGACTGATTAGCTATCGAGGGAAAAGAGAGTAATTCCGCAGTTCGAGCTCACGATCTGTAATTGGCTTCGCTCGCCGCCGTGGAGGAGAGGAAAAATTCATGCCGGATGAGTCGTCTTGATTGGGGCAGGAATATTTCATGGGATTTGGATGAAAGCGAACGTTTTCCTTTAAATGGTGCTTTCTCCCGGCGAGAAAGTGCGACGCTTGCAATTTTAATTGTTTTTCGACGATGTAATCGTCGCCGCTGTACTTGGAGTTGTTAATGCGATTTTAATGGGGAGAGAATTGAGTGTTGATTAAAAATATCGCATTTTGTTGCCGTTTAATAGTGACTTTCTCTGATTGTTGACTTTGGACTCAACGTAAACTATTTAAGGTTACTTCGTGTAACATATTCTTTGAATAATAAATTAAAATATCAAACTTTCTATTCTATTTGTATCTCTTATACATTTGCGATATTTTAAAGACATTTTATCGATCGATACTGTGGAAAAGAAAG
Source organism: Ormyrus nitidulus (assembly GCA_900474335.1). NCBI lineage: Eukaryota > Metazoa > Arthropoda > Insecta > Hymenoptera > Ormyridae > Ormyrus > Ormyrus nitidulus. Next base: position 6,905 of record UCOL01002704.1, on the reverse strand, counting down.
GTCGATCTCGGCACCAATCACGAATTGGATGGATCCATTCATGCGAGTGAAAAATTTCAGGCGATTACTTTTTAAAATCAGTTTCTCTTTGATGTACCTTTCGTCTTTTGATCGGCTGGGCTCATATTAAACCACACGTTCGAAGGCATTATTGCCTGGAGCTACATTTTAAAAAAGTTTATGAAACTTTATCTTCCGTAATACAAGTTTTGAAAAAAAAAAAAGAAACTTTTTATTTGACTTGCTGCCACGGCAGGAATTTTATTTTAAGAATGCGAAAAAAATTTGAGGATTACTGGAAAATTTTGAAAATTCACGTAAATGAATTACCTCGTATGAAACCCCTCGGAATCCTCGTTATACCCGAATGTCAGACAGATTTCCTCCTTTCCTCGCAGAATAATGTTTAAAAAAAAACCACCTCGACTGCCAAATTTTTTCTGCAATTTGAAACTTACGTTCACCACCAAGTAGGTCACCGATAATTCAGCGAAAGCATCCCTCCCCCTTAAATCTCTCTCTAAAAAAAAAAAAAAGTAAAGCAGGTGCGCAACTTGGCACCCTCGGACACACGAGCAGCTCGTGGCCTCTCGGATTTCCGGGCGGCGATCGCGCGAGAAAAGGCTTGTAAACAAAGGAATCGAGCGGACAAAAAGTAGGCGCCGATCGCGCGAATAAAGGTATCTCCCCCTCTCTCTCTCTCTCTCTCTCGGCAGCGTGTGCAGGCTGGCCCTGTTTGCGTGCGTTCCGGATTCGTCTCACGTTTCCGTGACTGGCAACGTGTATGCACGGTTTCTCTCTGGCGATTTTCGAATCGCTGTTTCTTTACGCGGCCGACAAGCGACGCAAACACGACCGTCCTCCCCCCTCGTCTTTTCAGCTCGTGCAGGTTAGAGTCATTGCGTGCGCCACGTAGACGTCGTTCGATTACCCGAATTCACGCGTTTTACATGCTTACGGCTTCACTCTCCAGCCGTATGCAAGACGAGAGCTGCGGCGCAGGAGCGCTGCTGCCAGATAAATGTTTTTATTTATTCAGCGAGGGGGTTCGCCGAACTATTTTCGGGAATTATAGCCGCTTACGCGCTAGGATTTTTTATTGATTATTCAAAAATATTTGGCGGTGAGAAGAGATCTTTTTTGGTAACATTTAAATTATTATACATAACTGTCCAATTTTAAAAAGAAGTAAAGGCAATTCACTAACTTTTTCTTTTTGAAGATCGTTTATAAATATTTGAGATTTTTTTTTGCTACATTGATTAATCGTTTAACTCTAACAATTTATGATTAAATTCAGGATTACATCGTATAGTAATAGTTCTTATTTAAAAATCATTGATCATCAGACATTCTAATATAATACATTATGTAAACTGAGAAAAAAATTTCATTGAATCAATGAAATCGGTAATCATATAGTGGCAATTACATATTTAATCATTTGAAATTCATTTTTAGTTGAATCAAATATGATTTTATTAGGTTATCGAATCAAAGAATCAAAGAATTGATAAAATGACAAATATGTTCAAAGAATTAAATATGTAATTGTCACTACATGATTATCAAGTTCATTGATGCAATGAAATTTTTGTCTCAGTGTACAACTGAAACTCAACGATAGCCCCATTTCAAATAAATGTTTTCTTAAATAAACAATATGAAAATAATGAAATGCTAATCACATTTGTTACTACAAATGTTTGTTACTACAAGCATATGCCCTCTAACTTTAGTCATTCTAAATATTTTTACTTCTACCCATTCTAGAACTTTATCTCCGCATTTGAATTCTCAACCACGCAAGCAGTCGAGCCAAAACGTCAAGGCAAATCACGACAGAATAAATTCCTTACCTATCCGGCATCCATAAAGCATTCGGACATCCAAACCACAACCGTCCGCGAAATCTCTTTCCGGGGTAAACCCTCTGCCGAAATATTAATTAAACGATTATTATTCCGGGCTCGCGTCCTCTTCTCCGCAGGACGATTTATATTTACACCGCAGGGGGGCGTATTCGTAACCCGCGAGCGGCCAAACGGGGCGCTTAAAGTTAGAGCCGTAGGGGAGAGAGGGAGGGGGGCACATAATATCTGGACATTCGATGCGGACAATCGTCGACGCGAGAATACCTCCGGCTTATCGTCTCGCGCAATTTGCGTTATTAATTTCGCCGGCCGGGGACTCGCGCCGTTATAGTTTTTACGCTGGCCGTAAGGGCGCGTCGTCGTCGCAGCCGCCTGGGATGAAAATTTCTCTGGCGTTGAAATTAATTAAACATCGGGGGGCGCATTTCGCGGCCGCGGGGAAAAGTTTGGAATTTCGTTAATTAACGGCGGACGAGGTTACGTGGCCCCGCGAGGCAAAGTGGGCTTGACGGACGCGAGGAGAGATTTGATTTTTATTGGAACTTAATCGAATAATGTAATTTATGCGCGGCTCGCGTAATTTATTGCGTTGTCGAGAGCTTGTATAGGTTGGCTGCTCTGTTTTGCTATCTATTTTGCTCGTAAAAGTTCGAAATGAAAGCTGCGACATTTTACAATATGTATGTAGGAGCTATAAATCATAATTATTCAGAATTTTATGCATATTTTTAGTTTTATAAATAATTAAATCTATAAAACGACCTATTTTTGCATGGAAGTTAAATTTGAGTGGCGTTTAAAATGGCTATTGATTTTCTTAACAATAAATGTAGAAAAAAAACTAATTTAAGTAATTACACAGTAAAAATAACAATAAAAATAGAATATATCTGATTATCTCAAGAGGTTTTGTATAAATAAACCAATTTAGTTGTTTTTAGTTCGCATAATTAAGATAAATGAAATATCTATTATTGTTAAGAAAATTCTTCGCAACAAAAAAGAACAATTTCTTAGTCTTTTACATCAATCACTCTGAAATTGCTCGACCGTGCACTTGCCCAACGCTGTTTCATTCAAGATAAACAATCAGTCCGAATAATCAAATTGGAAAGTTTCTCCTCTATCCTCAAAGCACGAAAACTCAAACCGCACGCGTTTGTGTTCTCTCCATCTTCGCATACGGAATGTCTGGAAATTAGATCGATTTATCCCCAGCTCCGGGTGGATTGTTCTACACGTCCTTGCGCAGAATCTCGCGGAAAGCCGAAGGGATAGTATCGGCTGCTATTTATTTATTTGCGCGAAGGAAGGAAACTATTCTCCAGTTTCGATTGTCCGACTGCGTTGTTGGTTCAAACGACTCCTGGAAGGATTTTCGCAAAAGCCTAGATTCCCGGAGGAGCCCAGTGCCGATGACGGCGGGGGATTTGCATGATCGAAAGTCAAACGAATTCATGGAACAAGGAAATCTTTTGCCGTCTTGGAGAAAAGCGAACCGGAAGACAAAGTGAACTGGATTACGGATGGAGCTTCCGCGAGATTCAGTTATTTTTGTTGGTTTACGGAGCGCCTCGGATATTTTCGACGGTGGAATACTGTTTTATGCAGAATTTTTATTAAAAATAGAATGGCAAACTGCATTTTTTAACAAACATTTAAAAAAGTATTTAAAACATTTATCGCGAACAGACACATTTCTAAATTTAACGAGATTAGTAAACAACTTAATTAAGTAATTTCTATCGTTTTTTCAATATAAAACGTTCTTTATTTCAATAATTTATAATAGAAAAGCGATAATCGTGTTAAAAGCATTAATTACATCAGGGATTTTTCAAATACTTTTAAGTAATGGAAAAAGAAGATTGACATTTTAAGATTAGTGTCTAACTTATACTAATGAAATGACATTTTATTTTAAGTTTCTAACAGATACGTTAAACTAATCTTTTAAATGTTATAATTTCTCAATAGCCCATTTTCGATCTCAGAAATCTTGATTAAAGAGCTGAAAACAAAATGAGTGCACTTCCTTTAATAACTTTTAACTAATAGTGCTCTATATAAGTCACAATATATACTCATCGCTATACTCGGAGGAGTTTGAAATTTTCATGCGATACCTCGAGGTTCTCTTTGCCTAATCGACGAGCAGCGGACACTGTATTAAACTTACACTGGATGTAACACATGCTCCCAAGACAAAGGGGTCGAAGTTCAGAAAACGGTGGAGGCAGGGGGGGGGGGGGAACTCCTCTTTATACCCGTTGACTGTTTATGTTACGATCCACGAGATTTTAGACGCCGCGAGAGCTCACCAGACGCTAAACTCCGCGTCGTCGTCGTTGTCGTCGTCTTGCGCGCGCAAAGTGGGGAGAGAGAGAGGGAACGAACTCTGCGGCAAGTTTCGCACGAGTAAATATATGTTTCCAACAAACACGCATTTCGCCGAGGTCTGTCCTCTCTAAGAGCGCGCGCCTCTGCCGGAGAGCGGCCTCGAGGAAGCCGCAACCGAATCTGCCTGCGTTTATCCCCCTTTTTGCACACTGGGGTTTTCAGCTTCTACGGCTGCTTTGTCGTTAGAGTCTCATTTGAGATTGTCGATAAATGAGAGATATGCAAAGCCACGGAGATTATTAAAATAATAATATTAAGGTAATATTTGAATGTTAAACAGTAGTTTAACAATGTATAATATTAATGTTTGCCATCTAACGCTAATTAAAAAGAAAAACTTAACTAATACAAATTCTAAATTAATTTTTGTTGATAATACTGTTAGTTGAATTTTATAAAATTGATAGATGATATACGTTTTAAAACTTTACTCAGGTTTATCCGTATAGTTTATCGTTTAATATTGAATTTGAGTAAAGAAGATGTTCAGTAAGTTTTAATTAAATCATAATCGTTTCATTTTCGTCATTCGGTGAGTTGATATGATTAACTGTTTGTACTGAAATTTGTAATTCTACATTTCTTAAACATTTAAGAGTGTCAGCTGCAGATCTTCTCGAGAAATTTGTTCCAGAGAGTTTAAGTGCAAAGTTCTGTTGCTTTCAAGAACTTTATGTTTAAAACTGTATTTAATTTTTCCAAGTTCAGAAAATCCAATATACGTCTCTAAAATAATTTAGTGCGACAAGAATCTATCGAATTTTACTTACGAATTTATGTCAATAATATTATGTATGAAGCAATTTTTTCTTTTCAAAGAACGTATTGGAAAAAGAAATAAAAATAATGAAAAACATATCGACGGGCGATGCCGTGCTTTTATCCATGAGGTAATGAAACATTCAGCATTATATTATAATAATTCCCGACAACAGTCACAAAATCGCACATGAATAACGCATGAAGAATACTTATTTCGCATTCACGCAAAAGCATACAAATAAATCGCAAAAGTAAATATATGTAGAACGTAAATTCCCCGACGTAAAACTTTTCTTAAAATGCAAAATTATACTTCGAAAAATCTTAAATCCACCTTTTAACTCGAATGCAAAAACCACGTTTCAATCTTGCACAAAACGCCCAATATCGACCTAACACACTTTCCGCCAACTTTATCAGAAATCCAAAAGAGCGCTCAAGGCCTCTCCGATATCCCCGCTAAGAAGATACCGAAATCTTCAAACAAATTACACAAGCGGCCCCAAAAAAAAGGCGATTCCCCTCCTCGAAATCTCTCGTCCTAACCTAAAAATAATCGCTTGCGCAACGCTCGGCTACGAGCCAATCTCCTTCTGCGGAACGTAGGCGGATTAGCATATGGACTTACGTGCGTGAAGCCTCCGTCGCCGCCGATACGCCGAGACACTCCGCCGCTGGTTGGCGGCGATAAAAAATAAGGCTCGCGGAACTCGCGCCCGGAAACTAACTGCGACCGAGAGGTAACAGACTAGGTAACAGTGAGAATGCCGTCCGGGCGACTGCAGGTGCAAGAGACTCGCGGTCGCGAACGAGTCGCGCTATCTTTACGGGCATTACCTCGGGAGAGAGAGAGAGAGAGAGGGATTTGCTTGTGTATTGACTGGCGTCTTGGATGCACATGTGCCGCTGGTAATAACCTGATGAATAATGAAGCAAGAGAGATCGAGGTGCAGATTTGTTTCTGGGTGATTAAACGGTTAACTGCTTTTTTACGCGCCAGGCTGTTTATTAATTACTTCTTGTGTTAAGAGCTTGAGTCGTGCGCGGAATTTTTTTTTTTCAAAAGGCTGAAATAATCTATGAAAAACTGTTGCTGTTCCTGAGCCGAGGCTGTTTTTTGCATTTGTAAAAGTGAACTTTCGTAAAGTAAAACTTTCCGTTCACTTCGAATGCCCATCGAGCAGTGTACACTGTACACCGAATATTTTTATTAATATAATTATTGTAAATAAACTTTGCAGTAAATCTTTAATTATTATATATAAATAATATTTTTATTAATTTACAGTAATTAAAAAATATTATGATTATCTTTTTACATTTATATATGTATAATAAGTGAAAAAGTATGTTAATAACAATCAAAAAATTGCAAAAAAAAATTAAAATAAAAGCTTCCTTGAAATATGAGCGCACCTCGAATCAATACAACCGTTTTAAAACTGTAAATTTAAATCAAAAAAATTGTGCGATGGCCGGGAATCGAACCCGGATCAACTGCTTGGAAGGCAACTATGCTGACCATTACACCACCATCGCACCTTGATTTCGAGCGCTTAGAAAGGCAGGTCGGGATACTTGCCAAATGTAGACGAGGCCCTGATAAGGCGGCCTTGCCAGTGACTGATAACGTGCATGCATAATGCTCCTTTTATCTTTTATTTGCAGACTAAAATTAACCTTTGTACTAAAGAAGTTTTTTTTAGTAACATAGCTTAAAACCACATTTGATTTTCCTCTCTTAAAAAAGTGATGACGGAAAGTTGAAGCATGAATAAAACGATTGTGATTGGCTGATTCTCGTGGAAAATGAGACCAGATTGGCTAAAATTTAACGTTACTGTTGCATTAAAGACTTACGTGATTGGC
>UCOL01002703.1:0-23557 GCA_900474335.1 Ormyrus nitidulus | reverse complement strand
GAGCCTGGGGGGGGGGGGGCGATAGCGGCGGCTTGCATCCCGCGGGAGCCATTCGTCTCCTCTTCGCGCCCGCAGAGGCTCGATAAGGGAGCTCCAGGCAAATCTTTGCTGCGTAACGGCCGGAAATAATCGAGTGCGAGCCCGAATTCCCCGAGTTCCATTTCTCCGAGAGAGCGACGTGCTATATCCCGTCAATTTTTCTTCTCTATGTAGCGAGTTGGAATTTCGCGAGCGGGATGCCTAGGCCGCGGTGTTCGAAAGCGATCCGTGTGGGTGGTGTGCTCCGCGTTTGGAGCTTCTTTTCAATTGGACGTACACCGTGCTGGTGCTTACGTTTTAGATTTGTCTGCCCCGGGTTATTTATTCCAGATGGTTTTTTTTTTAGAGGAATAGTTATCGAGCGACTATTGGAGTTGATCTGCGTCATTTATGAATAGTGCAGAAGTCGGCTTTACTCGTTAATCTTTGTAAGTCTTGCGTTGCGAGTGGAAGGATTATTAAATGTCTTTGATATTTATTGAGTCGTTTGCAGTACCTGCTCTTGTCTTTATCGAACAAGAATGGAAGTATATAACGTTTCCGAGCAGGAATAATTCAACGTTCTTTTACTGTAAACATCGAATTTTTAAAAATTTTCTCTAAAGTATTCTGTTTGTGCTAAAAATATTCAAGGAAAATGTTACTTAAGAATTGTTAACAGTTTTTAAAAATGTATAAAATATTCTGAATCACGAGAAAATAAACATATATGATAACATCAAAAATGAAGGAACCATATTACATTGACTGACAAGATAAACACTAATATTGGAACATTTATTTATTATTAATGATTCCGACAGAGTTTAACATAAATTTAAAATAAATTATTCGTGAACGGCTTCAGTTAATGCGAAACCGGTTCAGAATTGGAAAGTCACATCAGCCGCTTTTTTTTCAAACATTGTACATTTCAGGTGATAACACGTGCGTTAATTTATCAGACGTCCAAATATCTAATGTCGGCTGGAAGCGTTTCAAAATTAAAGCCTAAAAATTGGAACAATGTTATAAGTGACACGAAATCGTTCCGACCGATAAGATTTAAAAGCACCGCTGGGCAGTATCGCGTTAGTTCCCGATTTAACTAAAAATGGGTCAGCTTTGGCCTTTGATAACTACGATGCAGTAAAGTTAAAATACGAAAGCGGAATGACGTCCGACATAAGCGGTTTCCGCCTGATACGGCTAATGTTTTTCATTCTTATAATTTGAAACCTAATGGAAAAAAGGATTGGAGGAAAAGATAACGGCCGTAATAAAAATCGTCAAAATGTTCTTTATGTCATTCGAGCTTTCAATTTCAGCGCAATTACCAAAAAGTACTGAGTTTGAAATAAACGTTCTAACATTGTTTGAACAAATCATTGTGATTGATCAAGAGATCTAAATAGTATTCTGCTATAATTGAATTATAAGTTTCTGATAATAATCTTCATTTGTTATAATTTATTCAGATCAAATTAGAAACGTACTTTCCGTAATGGCGATTGAAACAATTACGATGTTTATTTAATTATTCAATTGAATGCATTTCCCGAAATAATTTTAAATCTCTATTGTAACTTTCTTACAGCGAGGAATTTCCAGATCGTAAAATTTGATGGATCAATAAATAAAAGAAAAGTATCTACGATTTCAAACTGTGAAGTATAAGTTTTATTGTTTGATAACAATAGTACTTTCAATTACATTGTCAAAGACTATAAACTCGATGACCGGAAAAATAAACCCTCACAAAAACTTAGATAAATAAAACTCGAGACATGCTATTTGAAGATACTTTACAAAAAAATATAGATATATTGCTCGAGCTTCAATTACTTATTTCCGATCCATGAGTACTTGAAATTCGATCTTTATATCCTTCAGTGCACTGCTTGCAATTTACAGCATTGTTCGTAGCTCAAGAATGTCTACAGTAGAGTTGCGCAACGTTACATAAAGTTTCTTCTAAATTGAAAGTTTACTATATTGCTAATCTTTTGTTTGTTTAGGCAATTGTTGTTTATAGCTTATTGTTTATTATGTTATTATACTAAATTTACCATTATTTTAAATTTATTGATAAATAAAGACTTCAATCCAAACGCGAATACTTAGTATTGATCCCATGTAATGTGAGCAAAATTAATTTAAAAAAAGTTGTTTTTTTTCTTTTTTACTAAAAAAAAAATAAATAAATCTAAAGAAAATATTGTTATCGAATGAAAAACTTTTATATAAAACACAGCTTTCCCCGCTCGTTCGCCAACGAGACAAAGCGCCACCTTACAATCGCCCGATAAACAAGCGTAAAGTAAAGAGTAGAGCACTCACCCTTCTTATCACCGAAGAAATCCTGCGCGCCACGCGCCGCCCCGAAGATCCCGCAGCTCAGCAGGAGCAGCAGCGACAGCAGCAGCGCCGACGAAGCTCTGAAACTAATCGTTTCGTTATTAGCCTTATTACCCCAGCGGCATTGTCCCTCCGCCGCGAGATTGGTCCGGAGCTAATTAGAGGCGAGCGGGGGCAGTTTCTTTCAAAGGCGCCAAACGGCTCTCTCTCGCCTATATACAGCCCGAAAAAGTGGTCGCGCGGCGCGCGCTCCGAGATTAGCTTTTATGAACGGCCGAGCGGCCGCCTTAAATTTCTACCTATTACGTCGGCCATTGAAGCCGTTAAGCTTTTCACTTCGGGTTATTAAACGGGAGCGGCGCCTTTTTCCACCGCGGATCGTTAGGCGCGAGTTTATGAATGGGCGCCGAGGTTCGTTTCGGATTGTTATTCGGGAACGTTTTTGAGGGGATTTGCGGTTATTTCTCCATACGGTAAGTATACTTTTAGTAAAAGCAAATGTTATAGATTCATTTAGGAGTATTAAAATTTTTATGCCAAGATGCTAATTGCACTCTAAAGGGAACATATTGTATACCTAAGAAACTGTAGCTTTACTGCTGCAGTATACCCGACAAAATTTTATAATAAAAAATTTCAGGAACGAATTTCAGTTTTTTAATTCTCTTCGATTTCGCTGCTAAGCCTTTAATTTTTGGGTAAAGCGCAAAAAACTTTAATTAAAGAATGAAAAACATTCATCAATTGTAGGCCAACATTCGTCCATCGATACAAATTAAATGCATCACTTGTAATTAAATTAATTTATTTCACTTTAATTAAACCACCAGACATCGCGCCAATATATAAAAGTTACTCCGAAATTGATCCAAACTCAAGAAATTTAGCGCAATCAAAAACGTATTCGGTCCCATTAAAATAGCCCGGGGATCCCATCAAAATCGCATTCGCTCGACGAGCCGACGATCGCCGGAGAAGCGAGAGAGCCTCCGTCGCGTCCGAAACGGCCAAGGCAACTTCGACGCGTAACGGCATCGCCGTCGGTTTGCACCCTCGAAATCAATATTCACAGCGCAGTGTACCAGTCGCGGCATCAAAGCCCCCCCATTGATCGGCGCGCGGAAATATTTAGACAGCGACAGCGGCGGCAGCAGCTTTCCCAAGACCATCGACCGGTGCAGCCGGTAAAATAAGAGCAGGAAACTCGCCGTCTGCGGGAGCGTCTGGGCCTCGGCGCATGCAGAGTGCAAACAGTCGCGCGCGACGTACTATAATTAGACCGGAGGCGGGGGAGGAGGAGGAACAGTCGCGCGTGGGTAGCCGCGGCCGATATCGTCATCGTGCATCGCGTCGGCTTCTTGGCGCGCGCAATTGCGAGTCGATATCCGATGCGAAGCCGCGGCGATACGCTTACACTCGGGGGCTTTACCGCGATGCGCATCCAGGCGGGAGTGCGAGCGCCGAACGACGAGAGGGCGGCGGGGCCGGGGATGCGATTGTTTTATTGGCAGTAATTTGCTAATTGCGAGTGCGCGCCTTGATGGCGTTGTAATGGAATGTTTATAGAATTACGGGGAGATGGGGGGTAATCGGGCGTAAATGTGTACGTGTTGTTTGTTTAAATGATTTTCTAGAAAATGAACGGGAATAATTATGCGCCGAAATTTATATTTAATTATTGGAGATAACTTTTTTAATTGAAATTTCATAAGTATTTTAATAAAAGTGACATATTTTATTCGTATTAAGGAAACGACTGCAGTCGATAATTTTAATTAAAGAAGCTTACTTCATTGTTTCTAATGAATAGAAGCTCGTCTTATGTTAATCTTGAATAATGCAACAGCCGACTTCCTTTCCTTCCAAAACGAAATCTGAAACGTGCCGTTTAACACGATCGCTCCTACATGTTTGTCTGGTGCAAAAAAAGCGAAACGTGTTATTCTTTGAAACGCAGGTCAAATTCATTCTATGCACTGAGCCAGTTATCCGCTGCCCAATGTTTATTGCCATTTAATTATTTAACTTCTCCAATTTATCCCACGTTTCTTTAATCCAAATGAATCCCTAAATAATGAAGCCCGCAGAAAAACTCGATACGAATCTCCCGCCGACCTCCTCTCCTAAGCCGTCCCACGCAATTAACATCCTCTCCTGCAGCCTCCACTGGGCAATCGATTCGAAGCGATCTCGCCGCTGGAAAGGATCGTAAGACGAAAAGCCGACGGCGCCGCCTCCCCGCGCCAAAGAGCTGCAGAAAGCGAGCGCACAGCTTAATAATGAGCGCCGGCGCATCCCGCAAGGATCTCCTCGGTTACGTATGCATGATGCCTCTCTCTCTCTTTCTCTCTCTCTCTCTCGTCCTGGGAGGCCCGCCGCCGGCGGCTGCGTTACGAGGCACGAGGGGGTCCTTGACCTCCGCGGGCGAATTGCGCGGGGATCCCAAGCGCGGCGCAATATCCGCGCGATTGTCTGTATCCGAAAGGAGTGTTTTTTTTTTCGAGCTGCAGGTGGGTGCTGTTGAGACGCAATTAGGCGCAAGTGATTGACGCGATTGTGCGGCCCCGCTTGTTGCATTGTTTTTTTTCTGTTTTTTTTTCTTTTTTTTTTAGGTGTGCGAGGTGTGCGTGGGGAGCTGATTTATGGGCCAAGCCGACTGTTAGAGGCGGAGTAATGTTTATGAATTTTATATTGGACTTTTGCAACCGGTTCACTGGGTCTTGGGGTAATTGCTTTTTATTGCCGTCGACGAGTAATGCGTGCTTAATGTAACGGTCTGTTTATTTGTTTGTAAAATATCAATGGGACGTGAAGCTTTTACAGGGCGGTTGTAAATTTTAGAATTACAAAATAATGAATACTGACATATTTGACTCCAAAAGGCTTAAAAGGGTATTATTGCACAGTTTTTTATACACAATAGAAGAAGATTTATTTCTAAGATTTAATTATTTCCATAGATTTATTGTCTAAGAATAAGCTGAAATATTAATTGGTATTTTTATTAAGGACGTTCACTCGTTGCAGTGAGTGTCACTCAGAGTAGTTTGAGAAAAAAATTGAAAACAACCTCGTGAAACACATAAGTTCAATAATACTGTTTGTTTCCTGTTTATAAACAACCCAAACAATATTAAATGGCATTGCCAAGTCTCGTCTGACTTTTCGTTAGATGCAAAATGTGTGAGAATCTGATCTTTGTTCTACTATTTCTCGAAAATTAGTAGCGGAAGCTATTATAAAAATGGTCGCATATATTACATAAAATCATAAAGTAGTTTTTTACAACAATTCGAAGATAACTTTTTTGCTATCTGAAAAAATATTCTACCTACTAGGGAAGCTTAGCATAGGACCTCCGTGTTAATAAGCTCAAGTTTAACATTGAATTTCTCAAATTCTGTAAATTCAATCGAAGAAATTGCATTTACCGTGTAAACGTCCTTAATGGCATTTCAACTGTTTTCTATATAGTTGATTTTAAGTATTTTTCATTAAAACCCATCCCCGCTTCACAACTGTATCTGTTAAACAAATTTCCCGCGCACTCGCTCGGCAGAAACGTTGTTTATTTTAATGAGGGCTCCAACGGAAAAGGTTAAGTGTTTGCCCTTCCGTCCGTCGAGATCACTCTCGCCGAGCAAATACAACAATCCATTCCGCCGAAGAAAAATTTTTGAAAAAAACTCGCGCAGAAAACCGGTCCGTTCACCGAGTTCGCCCAAGTACGAGGAGAGAAATAAACAAAATTCGGATGTTGCGCAACACCTCCCGGGCAATCGGCACGCAGACAAGCCGATCTCGGAGATTGTAGTTTATCGCCGCATTATGCGGAATACAGCTTTCAGCGTTCGGACGAAAAAAAAAAAAGGAAACCGCGCGGCTGCGAAATGTGCGTTTAAAGCCATCAGTCTCAATGACGTCTCCGAGTGGCTCGCTTCTACCTGCAGTTAAACGGTCCGTAACTTTGCATTTTGCAGTTTTGATTTATGACGCGTGATTTAAAGGCTCCTCGGCTGGTTTGATATTTATTCGTATAGTATGAACGAAATTTCAGCAATTTCGAGTGCGATCTTTATTAAAAAATTCTCTAACATTATACAAGAAATGTTTTTACTTGTGTCGACACAAAATATATACTTCCACCGGTCTGATGTAGATTAATTGTAAAACTTTCATCACATCAAGCTTATATATTCCATAATCAAGCGAATTTCTGCCTTCCCGTCTAATAGAAACGTATTGATATTTCCGTTCTATAATAAAGGAGAACAATTATTCAGCAGTCCGATTCCGCGGACAAAAGAAGGCAGGCTGTTTTTCACACCAATAAATTAAGCATTTTTCAAAATATCCAGCTTGCAAGTCGAGAGCTAAATTACGCCCCGGAATGCAGGTGACAATAAATTCGTCGCATCGAGGCGTTACGCGGAGGGATAAATTTCGAATGCCGAAACGGGAGACAAACCGCGTCACCGATCGTAAACCGGCAGTCTCGAGCACGTGTTCTTCGAGGCTCGTATACTTCCTGAAGAGAGAGAGACAGAGAGAAAGAGAGAGAGAGAGAGAGACAGAGCATTTCCAAGAATAATCCGGATGGCCACTGAAAATAGTGACGCTCGGGAACGTTTCGAGAAGCGCAATTAGAATACGATTGATTGGCGATCGCGAGGATTAGCTCGAGCTTTTGCGGCTGAAATTGTCCTCCAAGGTGTATTTTTGGGCCGCGAGCATTTGAATATTCGAGCGTGCTAAATGGGCTTTACGCTGAATGCAACAACTTTTTTGGTTTCAAATGGCAGGAGCGAGTTTGATTAGTCAAGGCTCGCTTTCTTTCGAAATGGACTGTCTGCGGAATCTTAATTGCTTTTACGCCCATACGTCAGCGATAAATATTAATCTGAGAGAACGACAAAAATTAAATGCATTTAGACCGACTGTATCGTTACATCAGTAATATGCTGAAAGTAAAACTTTAGCTATAATTTTTGGTGAAAAGGGAGATTTCGAAGCGCATTAATGAAAAGTCTCTTTTAATATTTCTGCTTGTACTTGGAGTTTGTGCAATCTTTTCTTATTTATTTTTATTGTCCTTTTAATCAAATGAGCAACAGTTAAATTGTATTTTCTTGAGTGTTTCATGCAGAGTACAATTGAAAATCGTAATAAACTTGTCATTAATTTTTTGCTTCGCGGCCTCAACCTGAATAATTGCAAAAGTGAATGGAATAACGCAGAATGGAATAAAATCAGACGGAACGAAACTTTTTATGAAGGATACTATTATAGATTTTCCACAAGTCCAAGCGGATTCTAACCTACGTCGTTTCTCACCGATTAAAAACTCTCCGGCACTGGCGAAAAGCAAGCTGGCTCAAACTTGCCTAAATAAACTAACCTGGAGCTAATTTCGTTCAGATTTCCTAGAGCCAATTACAATTTTAACAAGCCAATTTGCATAAAAATCGTACTACCGAGACTTCTTCGCCCTGAGAAAAAAGCATTCTCTCTCTCTCTCAAGCTAATCCAGTGAAACGACACAAGCTCCCCGAGCATTCACCCTCCTCTCATTACGAAAGGGCAGGATTTATTTACTCCGCGTCTGCACAGCGTCCACTCCCCGCGTCCACGCAGCGCCGAGCCAGACATCGCGCGCCAAGACTCGGCGCGCTGAATAAGAGAGAGAGAGAAAAAAAGAAAGAGGACGCCCGGAAGGAAATAAGACTCGCCGGCAGCGTTTAATGAGCAAGCCGGCAGCGGCACAAGAGGAGCGCCGTGTGTTTACGCGAGTGGATTCACCTCTTTAATTTGACGTGGGACCATCCCCCGAGCCGCCCGCGAGTCTTCGCGAGGCTCTAATGAATGGAGAGGGAGCATGAATGAACGCAAGCGCGCGCGCAACTCTCGCCGAGCGTAATTACACGCCCACGCGATCGCTCGACGAGTGGAAAGAGTGTCCTCTTGAGGAGCGAGAGGAGAGAGAGCGAGAGAGAGAGCCGGTCTCGCGTATACTACGCTGCGGGGATAGCGAACTCTTTTGCCGGTCGCCCGATTATGAATGAAAAATTATCGAGGACGTCCAGATTGCCGGGAAGGCTGATACTTGGTCGAGCTCGCGAGAGGAAAGTGAATGGGGATTTTTGAGGATAAGCAGACGATGCTCGAAGAAACAAGTCTTTCTGTGGTTTGGAGATTGGAGTAATTTTTTTAGTATATACCAAATATTTTTCGCAATATTGTACGCGCACTCGGAAATACTGTTAATCATATTTTTTTTTCAAAATATTAATTATACATTCGTAATTATTTAGGATTTTAAAATAAATGGTTAATACGAGTAGACGAGAAAATTTTATCATAAATTGCACGATTTTTTGTATTTTTAAAATATGTGTGTCAATTACACCATAGATTTGTCAGAGAATTATGGCTCGGAGCATAAATTTGAGAAAATTACATCGAAAACGCAACAGTTTATTCGGTACAAGAAAATTACGATACAACGTATTTGCTTAAACCTCTCGTAATTCAAGTCCCTTTTTACTAGAATACTTTCTTAATAAGACTTTTAACATGTTGTCATACCAGTTCGATGCAAAAGTGAAGGGATTAGTGTAAAATTATCGATAATCTCGCATTTATACATATGTAAAAATCATAAATAAGCCGCAACCGAACGAAAATTACGCGTTAAAAAGCTAAACGACCAAGCAGAATGTTTAATCAATTTTTATTTACAATCGTCGTAAAAGTATTAAATTTATCGCCATTTCCCAAAGAATACGTCTATTTTTCGAAAAAAAAAAAGAACACAACAGCAACGTCAAACGTCTTTCCCGTCGAAGCTCTCGATCAATCCCTTTAAAGCATAACAATTAAGCGGCGGAAGCACGGCACTCCGAATTCCCGGTGCATTTCGAAAAAGCAATACTCCGGCAGCATCGGCAGTAGTTACCGAGCGCTCTCCGCTGGCGCGCGGGCCGATGTATAATGCATACGCGCGAGAAACACGTATCCCGAGCATAGAGCGCCGGAGCAGAGCAGCAGGAGTGCAACATGCTAAAAGCAAGCGCCCGAGACGCCGATCCTCCGAGGAAACTCGCCCTCTCTCCTCTTCCGCGTACGTGTATAATACACACACACATGCACACACACACGCGCGTAAACACGCGTCGCGCGAACGCGGGGGAATCAAGCGTCGTTTGCATTCATTCGAATTCCAAATGGTCCGCGCGGCGCATGCGCGCCAATTTCGCGCCGCTCGCGCGCGCGCCGCAATTGTTTTCGGCTATTTACATATGCATTTATTATCGGTGATCGAGTGCGCGATGATTGGGGGAGGGTTAATGCGCGGCCGATGGGGAGCCGACTGATAAGGGGATTTTTCGGGGGAGGACGAGGGGGGGGGGGGGGGAGAGAATCGGGAATTAATGCATGCGTTATTGACGAATTCGGCTTTCGGGAAAGGCTGCGCTGCGGTTTGCGCCCGCGAGTTTGCTTGGCTGAGCAAATGTTTGAGATTGGCTTTGACGCGAATGGCGAATTGCAGTTAACGCAATCTTTTAGGTGGGCGAACTCTAGGTGTAATTAAAAACACAAATATCTGCGGCGGAAAGGGTATTTAATTCGCGCGCGCGAGAAAAACCAGTTTTTGAGGTTTAATTGAATTTTTTTTTGTCGCCGCAATCAATCAGAATTAGAGATAACTAATTAATTGCCGACACACGCAATCTTTTTCCCACTCGTGAATGAACTCTTTCGGACGGTGACATCATTTGACACGCGCGATAACCGGCCGATTGCACCGAATGCGTACAAGCGAGCAACGCCGCAACACTTCTCCCGCGATAAAACAAAAGCGCCCAAAAGAACGATTTAACGCAGCTCTATTTAAATTATGCTTCCTAGATAAACAAAATCGAATGCCAGAGACACTCGACTATTCCGTTAGCGTATTGCGGGGAGAAAAAAAGAGCTCCGGGCGCACAGTTACTTACGCACGCGAGCGTTTTCTACTCTAGTTGCTTACCGTTCGTCGATTCGCGGCACGTTTAGCGATTCAAAACACGAAGAAAAATGGGCTCAAACCGATCCTCGATTCGTTAAGATATTCTGGAGCTATTGATTTTACATTCGCTCCTCTCTCTCTCTCCACGCAGTCGTCCTTCTCCCGTCTGTTTGTGTGTATTCCCCCGCCTTCCCGACGAACTTTCGGTAAACTCGTAAAATCGGCACGTCTGACCCAGTTTTGCGTCAGACTGATTTCCGCAAATTATGGGAGAAATGGAATTTCTTAGAAATGCAATTTTCCAGCCATCATAAAACAGAAACAATCGCCCGGGAGAGATTCGAGAACTTAGGGATAGTTCGATTTTCTTCCGTTTTGGGTGGCGTTAGGCGGTAGTTCAAGCGATTTGTATTTATTATAATTCTTAGTATTACAATAACAATTATTAGGGAATGGACGTATTTGAAAATTGCGTTAAAGTGTGTTACAGCTTTTAGACACAAATAACTGTAAATATATGTTTGTTTTATATTCTTTGTCTAACTGTGTAGAAAGTCGTCAACTTGTTGGCCGTATTTCTGTGTGTTACTTTTGTAAATTAAAAAACAATTCTCCGAAACAATTCTCCATTTTCTATTTTAGCAAACTAAAAAAAAATACGGCAAGTTTCAATTTAAAAGAAAAAATTAAAATGTGTTGGTTAGTACAAATAATAAAACTTTATTCTACTATAATAGAGTTCAAAACGTTTAAACTGTAATGATGCATGGGAATCATCTTTTTGAGTATCCCATTATTATTTTTCACTTTACATTTTTACGTCCATTAAACAGAAATAAAGCTTAATAGAATTTATCTGCCTCTCTCGCTTTGCTATTAGCAAACAGAAGGATGAAAACTAATCAAACTTTTCATTGCAACCGGCTACAAGTTCAGTTCAAACAACTTACAAGAGCTTGGCTGAAAAGAAGGGAAACTTTCTCACTGTCAACTCATCTAAAAAAAAAACGAACAAGTTTCGAACACGATCTCGTAGTGAGGAAAAGAACTGTAAAAATACTGTTATCTTTAATGCGGGTAAAAATTGACTTTTACCAATCTAGTTTTGTGCGTCGGTAACTACCTTCGAGAAATTTTATTTTGATTCTTAAATATTCGAATATTTTTTGTTCCGATAAGTTAAATAACGACGTAAGCTTTTAGTACTACTAAATTTTTCAAATTAACATAACCACGCGTAATTTATTCTACGTTATTGTATAACTTTAAAATTGTTATGTTTATTTGCGCAGTAAAGAAGAAATGTATGGATGAAAAAACCATTCTCTTTTACGACACCTTTTTTTTCACTGCTGATTTAATAAAATTAAAAGAAGAAAATAATACTTCAAAGCGGTTGTTTAAAAAAATGAAAATTTACGAATATAAAGACATTTTATGTAATCGTCATAAAAAAATCTTTTTAAAAAAAAAAGAAAACCAAATTGCATAAATCTAGCAATATATATATACACACGCATCGCTTAACTTTTTCGAAAAATCACCGAACCGCGTAAATTCCTTCTAAAAATAAAACCCTCTCGTCCGCTCGACATTCCTCGCCGACTAACCAATTAACTCCCTGCCACCAACAATAATGACAAAACACGCAAAATCACTCAAAATCGTCCCGAGCTCCTTCCGCCGTGCATATTTAAAAAGGGCCGCCGGTCCCGGAGCGCGACGCCGGGCTAAGAAGCGAGCCGGCTGTTAATGAGCCGCGGGGAGTATTGCGCGTTTCGGCGCAAAATCGCCAAGTCGCCGGGGTAATGAATGAACCACTTAGGCGGCGGCCCGACGGACGCGTCCGGATTAGGCTCCCTCTCGTTCTCCAGGTGGGTTTTAACTCGCGATATAGGATATGGGAAGCGAGCGGGAGGCTAATGGCGTTCGATCGATATGTAGGTGGAGGTAACTGGATTTAATTGGAATTTTTTGGTAGATTGCGAAAAGGAAATTTTATTTTTTAGTTTCTTTAATTGGACAGCTACGGTTTTAGAATGTGAAATAATACATTAGCGAAGATTGGAGTTTTTTATTTGTTAAGAAAATTTTATTGGAAAAGATAAAAAATTTGAGCGTGCTGAATATAATGTTTCTTGTTATTTTAATGAATTTAGTACATTGCACATTCATTTTTTGATATATTTAAAGACTTATTGGACTAATTTTGATGAAAATTATTCTACCGTTTAATTTGCGGAGAACGTTATATATTAAATTAATTTCCCTTCAAACGTGTAATTTATCATTTTAATAACAAAGGAAGAATCAAAACTCATTTAATTAAATTCAGTATTTATGATAAATATTAAAACCATCGTCGTCGCGACGTTTCTCTAAAAATTAATTTATTAAAAGAATTATTAAAAGAGCCGGCCAATAATTTCTAAAAAAAACTCATAACAAAAATCCAAATAACAAGCAAAACCGCGCGTCTGCAAAACAACCGCGACGAATCCTCTGTCCCACTGAACTGCTCCTATTCCTCAAGCCGATAAGCGATCAGCTCATCTCTCGGCTGCTTAAAAATCAGCGCGGAGCCCCGACGCACAGCAGCCACCAGGCACACACGACTCGACGTAATATACGAGCGTGTCGCGGGCCGCGATCTTGAGCCTCAGCTCGTTACGCCCGTCGCAACAAAGAGCTACTGCTTGAACTCTCTCTCTCTCTCTCTGTCTCTCTCCACGCTCTTCGCATCGAGTGCGCGCACGTGTCGCGAATGTCTCGCCGCCGGCGTCGTAAATATACGGGATTAACGTAAGTACAGCGGGCCGCCGCCACATGCTGGCACGATAAATACGAGCGCCGCGACGCCGCTGAAAAATCATACTTCGGCCACCTCGCCGCCATCCCCCCGACTCCCGCAAAATTTATTCGGCCGCGGCGCGCTCTTCGCGCGCGAACTTTGTGCAGGAGGCGTGGGAGCCAAATGCGGATTTATAGGGCGATAGTTCGTTGTGGGAGGTTTTTTTTTTATGAGGGGCGAGCGAGTTGGTTACGATGTGGGTTATGGTACGGCTCGGAAGGAAGTTTATTCGGATTGATTGGGGGGATTTTTATGAACTTAAAGAGAATTTGTTTTTTAAGAAAATAAATACGATACTCGTCGCAAGAAAAGGCGCTTCGTCGAATCTGCTTTGGTAGACGTTTGAATGCCGCGAAAGAAGATTTATCAAAGTTCAGAAGAATGAATTCGTATAAATATAATTTAGTATTCAGTATAAAAAATGAATCGAACTCTTCTTTGGCCTGCCTTTATAAGGTTGCGAAGCGCGAGGTTTGCAGGTAAAGCAACGAAATGCCAAAATCTATTTATAAAAGATGGCCTTGTGTCGAGTTGATCTTGACATCAAATATCGGAGCATTGTTAAGATGAAGATACCTGATCAGCTCCGAGTTGCCTTTTGAACTGTTCTATGAACTGTGAATTGCCAAATTTGAATTTTCTATTCTTAAAAGGTTGCGACTATCTATTATGTTAATAAGGATATTTCTTTCGAACATCCATATTTATATATCTTATATAATATTTACATTATATGCGCGTAAAAATATAAATAAATTGTTGAATTACGTTTATTTTACAAATATTCCACTTGAAAATTCAAAATTAATTAATTCAGCACTGAAATTAGACCGTCAATCATAAGAATACCTTTCATGGAAAAGTGTAAACAAAGGCGCTTACCTCAAAAAAGCAAGCCAGGTCAAACAAAAACGACGCAATCATTTTGCGGTTATTGAAAGTTCCCGATAAATCGTTCAGCTTTCCCCCCCGTAAATACAGGAGCGTTTATGCAGGCGACAAAAGAAACAATGCTCTTTTCGCAGGGCGGAACAGTCGTTTAATCGCTTTTTCAATTTTCAGCCGCGCAGTGAATTAAGCGAGCGCGCCTCGACGAAATCATTTCCCCGTGAAAGGAGCCCTTGACCGCCCGGTGATTGAACTGTCAGTCATACGTCCCCGACGATCGGCCGCCGGGACCGACGGGAGGCTCCGACTTTTCTCGCTTTTCTTTCATTCGAGGAAGAAAGAAAATGCATTCGACCGCGGTGGAAACCCGTTCGATCCGAGGCTCGGGTGATAAGTTAGCTGCTGTCATGTGTTTCGGTCGATTTTCCTGACGGTTGATGGGCCGCGACAGAAGGATGTTTGGGCATTGTATTGTTACCGGTAGTTGACGGTTTCGAACGTTACTCAACGTTTTATTGCTGTAATTACTGGAATTGAATTTGAACTTTCGCTTTTCGCGATCTGGGATTCAAAATCTGAACTTTAATTCCCGGAAAATACTAAAGTGGGCAAGATAAAATTGAATTTTAATTAGTGAAAAGTTAATTAAAAATGTAACGTTTTACTTATGTCATTAATACACGTTAAACACTTACTTTTTATCTATCGATTATACGACTGAATTACTGTATAAAAATTATTTTATTACCAAATAAACTCTTTTTTTTTATAATTGAGCTTATACTTATAATTTCAAACGAATTATTCTTTTAAAGTCGCTTTAATTTTGAAATCCTCTTAATATCTTTCGATAAAACGATATCGATACAGCAAATTCATTTTCAGGAATAAAAAAAGGTAAGTATTGTAACAGATTTCGTTTCAATTTGAATTACTCGATAAAAATTTCTTGTATGTTTATTTATACTTTCTTCATTGTTCAAAATTACTATATCAAATTATTATATTAAGTAAAAAGTAAAACGCGCAAATTACGTCTTTAAAATATTTTGATGTTCGATAAGAAACCTTCTTATTCCATATTCGCGTCAAAAGCAGTATACACATTCTTAATGCATATGAAAACGTTCCAATCTACTATTACAATAAATATTTCGCTTTTATACATTAGCATCTCCGATAAACTCCGCAACGATAATGACAAATACCGCGAGGAGCATATTCCCAAGATACTTTTCATAATGAACTTTGTAAACCGTTAATACGATTTCAGATTTATTAATCCCATAAAGATAGACGAAGCCATTAGTATTAATAGCCTTTGATAAAATAGTAAAAGTATTACGCAAC
Source organism: Ormyrus nitidulus (assembly GCA_900474335.1). Classification (NCBI taxonomy): domain Eukaryota; kingdom Metazoa; phylum Arthropoda; class Insecta; order Hymenoptera; family Ormyridae; genus Ormyrus; species Ormyrus nitidulus. The sequence goes on along the minus strand of UCOL01002703.1, from coordinate 8,084 downwards.
GCCGCCTGATTATCGCCGACATAATCGCTTAATTGATATCGAGCTGCCTCATAAAACCTGGCAAAGACATTATATTAATTCGCTAATTAGCATACCGTAGAAGAAATCGACTCTCAATAATAACGCGTCTCAATCAGCGAGCTCCATCCGTCCAACGCTCCGACCCTCGAAAATATAAAATCCAGTGTAATCGTCGCAAACGCGCGTTTTTTTTTTTCTTTTAGTAGGGCAATGGCATACGACTGCCTAACCTATAACCGCGTGTAAAGTCGCGGCGTTCATTATTTTATAGCCGCGTAAAAAGCCCCCGCAGCCAAACGCTGCCGTAACACAGCTCGACGCTCTGTATATATATATGTATGGATTTCCGTGCTCCTCGCCGCTCTTTTTTTCCCACAGGGCCGCCTTCGACGAGACGACGAAGATTTACTCGAAAAGTTTTTGATCGGCTCTGTAGCGCTTCGCCTAAAAATATATATGTATAACAGATTGAGCCGCGGCTAGCTATAAATCAAATCTGCCGGCGCCTTTTTGCGAAGTGACACGCGCTTCCTCGCGGATGTCATAAATACTTCAATGGAGCGTGCGAAAGAGTCGCCTCTCTCTCTCGCGGCTCCTTAACAATGCCGTTAATTAGGTTGGGCCGCACTGATGGATCGACTGCCAAGTGGCGTTAATAAATTTTTACGAGCGCCGCGGCCGGCCGAAGTGGATTTTTATAAATAGAAGAGAGGCTTTTGAAACGACGATTGATCGAGGAGAGAGAGAGAGAGAGATAGCTTGATATACGCGCGGAAACGTGAGAAGTTGGACGCGATACATTGTTGCGGAGCATAAATAAACGACCGGCCGATTTAATAGTGTAAATATGTATAGGAGGGAGAGGCGATTCAGACTAAGAGCCTAGGCGTCTTTGGAATACAATGTCTGCGTGTGTATGTGGCGCAAATAATTTTAGCTAATTATGCAGATGGGTAAATTAAAAAGTTGTTTATGATTCTTTTATTTTCTATCGCAGCCTTACCGTAATAACGTGAAGGTAAAAAGCGCGTTACTCGGACGAGAACAGCTTATTTTCATGCGACGCAGTGCAAATTTTCCAGCGATAATATCATATGTAAATAGGAGTTCGTACGTTCAACGAATCCATAATAATAACGGCGTGAAATAATTAATTAACGAAGAAGGGCGCCGAGACGCAAAAAGAAAACAATTATAATTAAATTCGCGCCGCAGTTTCAATTGGACATTGTCTTGGAAATCGGTATACTCGCTCGCCCGGCGAATTAATTTCAGCTCTCTCTCGGAAAGTTTTAAAACTACGTTGAAACAACATTCCGATTTGACGAGGACGAAGTCCCGCAAAAGCGAGAGTTCCATTCGTCCGTCCCGGGCGCCGGCTCCGGCGAGGATATTCCCCTCTCTCTCCGAGGTCGAACAGTTCGCTTAATAAGCTAATTAAATTTCGAAAGAGGAACGTCCAGTCCACTCACCTAGTCGGCATGTTGATTCATTCCATCAGCGCCGTCAGCCACAGGTAAATATTCCGCGTCTGACAGCAGCGATACCCTCACCACTGGTCCAAACCTCTCTCTCTCTCCCTAGGGCACTAAGCTTCCGCCCCCATTGTTTACAAGCACACGTGAAAGCACAAGGAACCAAAAACAAACAAAAAATGGTAAGACGTCCGTTCCGATCCTCCTTATCGGCGCCTCCCACCGTGACACGCACCGGTGTTGCTGCTGCTCGTCCGGTGTAGGTGCGCGGGCGCGGGTCGTTGCTGCGTCGGGGCGGGCGGATTCAAACGCGAGTAATCGGGGCGAAAAAGCACGTGGCGGCGACCGTGTCGCTGAAGCGACTGCCGGCTCGCATGTGCCGCCGGCACCCCGCGCAAGCCACCGGTCTCCCCATCTCTCGGCTGTCCCACCAACTCGGCGGCCCGCCGGCGAGCGCCGAGGTATAGGTTCGCTCGGGTCTGCCTCTGTGTGCGAGCCAAGAGGAGAGAGAGAGAGGCGCGCGTATAGCTGTGCCGCTGTGCTGCAGCCGCTGCTAAGAGTAAAGCGCTTCCGCGCGGGAGGCGCCAAGCGGATGAGCGGGATCGTTGTCGGGAGCGATCCATTGTCGCGAGGATACCTATTATAGCCAGGCTGCGCTGTAGAGTGGAGGCGCATGTTTTGTTATCAATGAGGTAAATTGGGTGAACTAAGCAGAAGTCCATCGAGATCGTCGGTCTTTTTTGTATGTGTTCGTCGGAGCTGAGAACAGCTGTAATGATCAGTAAGTTATGTCGACAATAAATCAAAATCCACTTCATAAATACGCATCTCTTCTGACGTAACTTTACGATATTCTCAATGCTTCACGCGCAGTTACGTAGTCCGGTGTCGTGCATTAAATTAATTTTTAGAAACATCAATTAGCAGTATATTCACAAGCCGGCTGGTATAAATTATTCAAATCAATATCAATACATTCCTGGTCAACTCGTTATGTACTTCTTTTAACTCGCTACAACCTCCAGCGGATCAACGCAATCCCAACGTTTTTTTCAAACTATATAACGTAATCGCGCGTCTAATGTCACAAATAATCCACCTTCTCGAGCAGCCGAATCCCAGCCGAATTAATCGAACAAAATTCAGGGATCCAGTGAGCCTCTCCTCCAGCCCGGCCAGCCGTGGAGCCCACGTACGTACTTGCGTGCCATTAAGCTCGGCGCTCGCTCAAGATAGGGGAAAGGAAGCCCGGCTGTCTTTAAGGAGATTGGGCCCCGGTTAAGGGCCAAGTTTTACGGCGAGAGTTTCCGGCCGCGGCGCGTCGAGTCCAAGTTTTGATCGGGCAAGTTTCGGCCGGCTTTTTTATCAATGGAGTCACGTGCCGGAAATGAGCGGCGAGAAAAATATAGGAGGAGGAGCTTCCGAAACCGGCGGGGCTTCGGGTTTGTTTTTGCGAGACGGCAAGGGGGATAGACGCGCTGTGCGCGGATGTAAATTTCGGAGCTTCGGCCTGGGATTTGAAGTTTGCGATGATTTTCTGGGAATTTTGAAAAGTATACAGCCGGCGGATGGAGTTCAGGGAAGGCTGAGTAAAGTGATCGTTGACCTCATAGTTTAGATTGCAGTCAGACTGTGAATCAGTCGACCATATAGGAGGAGCTAGACTGCAAAACTTTGTTCAACTAGACGTGGAATGCACTTAAGATTAAACAGGTAAATATAGCTGCTTTTTTTCAAGTAAATGTTTATTATTTTTAAAAGTATTGATAAATGTTTAAAAATACTCATATAAAAGAAATTAATTAATTATTTCTTGCAATATATTACAGAATCAACACCTCACGAAGCTTATACAACCGAAAAAAGTCCCAATTCCGAAAAACCGACGCGCTTATATATCAGGCAGCCCATTATCCTCCGAGAAAGGCAAAAACACGAAAATTATACCACCCAATTAATTAATCGCGTCGATCGACGATAAGAAGCGGCTCGATTAACGAGGAGTCGCAGATATCATTCGAGAGGCTCTTGAGCGCGACGCCCATTTTTCCGAGTGACTGATCGCGAGCGGAAGGAACACCCGAGCGATTCTCTCTCCGCGCGCGAGGCAAAAAGCGCCTGAGCGGGAGAGGGATAAAGAAGACGGCTCGCTGAGGATTCTCGGGAACGCCCGCGTCGGGAATGACGGCACCGGGTGGAGTTAACTGTGCGTGGAGAATGGACGAGTTTCTGAATTTTACGAAGAAGTGGTGTGTGAATCGGGCTGCGCTGCTGTTTTCAGGTTTAAGGATTGCGTCGGTGGTACGAATCTTTGGGTAATGACTTGTTTAATTTTCTTTTGGAACGCCAAGCGTACGTTTAATCGTTCGATTGTAAAATGCGATAAAAAAATTTTTATGTTGAAAAGTATAAAACCGGTAATGTCATCATTCTGAGTTATTATTTCATGCTAATGTGAGCACATGGAAATAAAAACAAAATTATTTTTTTTTTTTTTTAATATTTCATTACATTGAAATGAGATTATTAAAATAAAGCAGCTTTAGAAGTGTAATTAAATCCGCAAAACACATTATCTTAAATCTTGCGCTATGTTTTTCATGCTAATTACTTAGATGGTGTCTATCACTATCAAGAATGATTAATATTGATTTCAGTGTTTACAATGTTTATTAATATACTCATTTTCTTCGCATTTACTCTGAAATTTCGCACGGAAAAGTCAAAGTAATTTTAAATTTAATTGTACACGATAAACTTGTATAAATAACTGATGAGCACACTTCAAGTCAAATTATTGATAATACCCCCCAAGTAGGTAACTTTCCAATTAAAAAAGCAAAAGCATAATACGCCACTTTTCAATTAATCGACCCTTCAAAAAATCCACTACCACGATAAACCTCAGCTCGATTCACAGAAGACTTTTTCCCTCCTCGAGCCTCTCTAACAACCGCCGCCAAAAAACCTCTCGAGTGTTCTCAAGCACGCACTGAAGCCTCTTTATCTCGGCCGCTGCCTGCATCTCCGCCCGAAGCCGCGCGCAGCGTTCTCGCGCCTAATGAATCAGCCGATGATCGAAGCGGAAAAGCGCTCGACGAGTCGGAAGCGGATCCGACGCCTCGTCGATTCCGATAAGGAGCTCCGGCGCGTTTCCTTTATCTGCGAGACACGCATTATAATCGGGGGGGTATATCGGAGCCGCGAGTCGATTTTCCGGGAGCGTCGTCGAGGGAGGAGAGGAAGCGGAATTTGTTTTTCGAGCCAACGGGCGAAGTCGATAGGCGAGAAGATTTACCTCATATTTTTGGGGTTATGGATGGAATGGAGAGTTTTTCTTTTTGCAGCTGCGATTGGGGAGGGAAAACATTTTTTTTTAGGTTCGAGGGAAAGGATTTTGTGAGAGATGAAAGTAGGAAATCTTGCATGTGCTATTTTTGTTAAATATTTCGATAGCATAGCAGGAAAGTACATTTATATAATATTAGAGAAAAGACTTTTTATAAATTTCGACTTTTTATAACTTTTCAGCGGGAAGTTGGTATGAATTAGTTTTAATTAACATACCGACGAGAATTGATGGTTGAAAAATTTTTTGTAAAAATGTAAAAAATGATTCTTCTCAAATTATTATCGCAAAAATTTAATTTTTTTTGATTCGAAACTTTTGAATAAAAAGAATTATGTAACTGACCATATACATCCATCGATTTTTGTAGCAGTTTCCAAACTGCAAACTTATCATTAGTGCTGCCAACTAGTTAGAGTTCGCAAATTACAATGAATGTTCACTAATTCAGTTTCTGGCAAGACAATGTTTACTTTGCTAATACTATTAAAACTGCAATTATCTCCTTTATTGTATTAAAAACTTACTTTACATCACACTTTAAAGTTGAGCAGTTTTTATAACTTCTTGCGCCCTTTTTAATTTTATTAGAATTAATAGCCAATTTTAAATTAACAGTATAAAAGAATGAATTATCAAAAAATCATTTTAAATTACTACCATTACTTCAATTACATTCGAAATTCGTATCTTTGGGCTCACTAATTAGAGCAACAGCAATGAAAGGGTAAGCAAGCGTTACATTTCGTCGAAACGTATTTCAAAGCATCGGATAAACTAAAATAAAATCAAACAATTCATTATCCCTCTCGTTTATTATCGGCTAATATTACCAGTCGTCGTACAAATCACTGATCAAATCGGCAAATTAAAGATCTTCACTCCTCCAAGTATAAATTTTCAATTACCCCGAGCTCGATGAAGTTCGCTCGCCGACTAAGTAACGAACGCAGCGAAACTTCTTTTAAGATCGGCCGATGAACCTTGACTCGAGGCAAGAACAATCACTCGATGAGTTCGCGTTCCCTTTACTCCAATTCCACTCGATAACGATAATTTTTACGATTATGGAAAATCGAATCTCACTAGTGTATTGCGCTTTGCTCTTTCTATCGTCTTTTCCCGCCCGACAGGTTTCTTCTACTTTCCAGACCCGAGTGCTGATTGCCATCATCACGTATAATATTGCATTACCCATCTTCGTGTTTAATGTAACTTTCGAGGGACGTCTGCTTTATCCTCCTGCCGAGGTACGTAAATTTTTGTTTTAGTTTAATTTCCTATACATACAATTTAATTTCCACGAAAGCACAATAGTTTTAATGAATACTACCCTTTAGTCAAATGGTTTTAAAGCACTTATTTCTTTTTCTAATCAGTGTGTCTCGTTTTTGCTGTACTCGCGCGGTTAAGCATACAAATTTTATTTAATGTCAGCAAGGCTTTTTAGTAATTTACTAAAGTATTCAACAGAAAATTTTAGAAGTAATTTAAGAACAAAGAAACGGCATTTTTACTTTTGAAAATACACAAGTTTCTGAGTTAAAATTTTAGTTTTTTGGTCAATAATTGCTTTGAAACTTTATACTTGAAACATTAAAACCAAGAAAACTGTATATTTATTCCTCCAACTTTTATGTCATCCAATAATTACATCAATTTCTGTTACAATCGACTCATTTGCAATATCTTCCTACAAAGCATCGACAATATTGAAAAATCAAATTTCCGACATCCGACGCGAGCGGCCGAATATTGCGCATAAAAAATTCAGCGAAGCATCTCCACGAGACAGGTATATAATTGCCTCGCGAGCCTCGCTCCGCACAAAGAAATTCCAGGGATTCCCGGCGCATATGAAAATCGCACTCTTCAAAAGCATTCTCGCGCATCTCGTTACCCTCGAATTAGTTCGCGGAAAAAACCGGCCGATTATTGAAACCTCGTCCTCCCCCCCTTCAAAGTCGGCCGGCGATCGAACGCGATTGAAGGGGACGCAAAAGTGTTTCGCCGGCGAAGGTGAAATCACACGCCAATAATGACTGGAATGCTTTCGTCGCTGAGAGACGACTCAATTACGAAAATTGCCGAGCTAGTAACTTGTCGAGAGGGTCGGCTTTATTAGGTGTGTGGGGGCTGCTTTTGAGGATCGTTGATTTGTTGGATGGAGAGAATTTCGAGAGAAATGGAAATTCAGTCGTTTTTGAAAGCTGCTCCGAGAGAGATAATGAAGTGTATTAAAATTAGCTAATTTTATGTACTTTTGAAGCGGATGTAAATATCAAGGAAGTGTTTTTAGATACGTGATATTTCGTTGCATTGTGAATAAATTTTAAAGCTTAGGTGCTACTGAATATTAGTGCTTATCGCTTTATAAATTAAGACATTACAGAACTATGGCTGGTTGTTGAATAACTTCATTTACGATGGATTGATAAAATGGCTACTTGACCAATAAAAAGTTTTTACGCCCACGCGTTTTTAATATTACATATTTACGTTACCTACTTATCATGCTTTGATCGGATATCAAACTTGCACTTTAAGTGTATTTTCCAATAACTGGAATTGGTTTTATTATTTTTTTATTGAATTGATATTAAATTTTATATTTAATTTAATTAATTAATTTAAATTGTATATATGTTTTTGTATTAAATTTGTATTATATTGGAATTACTTATTTTAGTAAATTAAAAAAGTGTAATTTAACCTTTTATTCTATTATTACTTTCGACATTTAATTTAAGTAATAATTTTCAAAGTAAATGAAAGTACGATTTTTACGAATAAAAAAGCTTTTTAAGATCTCAAAAGCTATTAATTTCTTAAGGATTTTTATATTAGAAAAAGATCCTACGATGATAATGATTTAAATAAGGAACTGTTCGATTTCCTCGTAAAACATTTTCCATTTACACATTAATTATCGTGTTCAGCAGATTTTTTTAATGCCGAGATAACATCTGTTCTTCATAAAATACGGAAAGAGCTATGAAACTCCTAGTTTAATTACTTGTTTTTTTAATTTTCAACTTTTTCGGTCTATATTTGCCCAGACTGGTTGTTGCGCGCGCACCGAACTTGAGTTAAAATGCGCTAATTTGAAAATAAATTCACTGCACGCGCTGTATTAAAGGTTTTTGTATACTTTTATTAAATTTAAAACTGAATCTACACAAATTCTAAATCTAATAACAATGGTGATGAAATTTGACGAAAAAACACACGTGAGATGT
>UCOL01002702.1:0-23608 GCA_900474335.1 Ormyrus nitidulus | reverse complement strand
GAGAGAGAGAGAGAGAGAGAGAGAGAGAGAGAGAGAGAGAGAGAAGATACACACGTACGAAGCCCCCGGGAGGAAATGGAAAAAGCTACCGGCGGCGGCTGCTGACCGTTTCGAGTCTCTACTTCTCGAGCGCCGACGGAGGTGGAGGAGGGGGTCGAATTTGAATTTCTAATTGAACGAGCAAGATTCAATTAAGCTCGTCGGCGAGAAAGGATCTCTTCTCCTTCTGCTGCCGCTGCTTTCTTCTTCCTCGTTTTATCCCTCGTCGTTGTAGGTACAATTTGCATCCCCGCGAGGAGGGGAGGAGGGGGACTACCGCGCTTCCATTGGCGGAAATCTCGAACGGCTTTTTTTGAGCGCGAGGGAAATTTTCTGGATGGCGGTTCGAAAAACCGGTTCCGAGGAGGCTTGGAAATGGCGACTATTTTCTAATCGGTTCGACAACCGTTTTCAGCGCTTGGCTCAGGAGTCTCGCGTAAAATTCTGTTATCTTAAAAGCTATTTCTGCCGTTATTTAGGAAGTTATCTGGTCTTGGTATAAAGGTTTGTTTATTACAGATAAATGACAAGTGTGCATTAGAACTTTCTGCTGAAACTACTTTCATTACTACAAACTTTTATGGATTTCCTTTTGAGTAAAAATAATTGAAGCAATTCGTACTGGATCTGGTCATTCGCTTATCAGAGTTGTTAAATAACAATTTCACGTACAACTTTATTTTGAGCAGCAAAAAACATTTAAAAATCGAAATTAGTTTTACTTATGAAACTCTTGAATAATTAATTTATAAATCTACTTATATAAGTATACTCTTTTAATAACTTCCGAATTAAAATGTTTATACAAATTTATTGTCACAACTTTACTTTAAATCATTAATAATACAACATCGTTTATCGAAGGTCGTAAAAAACAAGCATATATTTGAAATCTAAAATAAAAAACTAATGAATGAGTTAGTTAAGCTTTTTATGATAGACATAAAGCTTAATGTCATGGGGTTTAATCGTTTAATTGTTGATCACAGTCGAAACATTCGAATCGGCGGCAAGCAGAAAAAAGAAAAGATGCTAAACGCATTTGCGGACGAGTTTGCATAATCCCCCACAGCCGGCGGAAGAAGCTCTCGAGGTATTTTGAAAATGAAATTTCTTTGAGGGTATACAGTGGAAAATTAACGCCGCGGCCGAAAAATGTTTCTATTTCGCAAAGTTCTCTCGCTCGTTCAAAAACATTCTTCATCTTTGCATTTCACATCGTTGCGTAACTTAATTCTCCAGCGCGGAATTTCAACGATTCCCCCCGCCCGACCCTCGAAGTAAATTCGTTCCATATTTCGACAAATTTAAACCTTTGTACTTAAAAGCACGAAAAGGTATGGCCTCCACGCACGCAGAAATCCGCCCGCAAATTCGCAGAGGTTTTTAGCGAAGAATCGAATTCTTCGTTTTCGCGGGCAAAGCCGCATTGTCTCTCTCTCGGAGTGGCACAGATTTGCGAGTACATGCAGGTATTTCGGAAAGCAAATTTTTTGACAGACAACAGCCAATAGCTGTTGGGAAGCGTGCCAAGAAGCGTGACACGGTGAACCTATTTCAGTCGGCCGCGATATACGCCGCACTTTATGAACCTCCATGAGGAATCTCAATGGAGCTCGAAATATTTCTCCTCGCTTTTCATAATATTGATTTTCATTGATACGCAAACAACTTTAATACCTGACTTTTTAAAGCTTTTTTATTGAATTTCTCATGCCGTGGAACGGACAGTGTATTCCGCGAGCTGCGCAGTGCAGATTTAAGATAATCCCTCACAAAATAAAATTAATTAAACTTGCATCGAATCTCTCATGAAAAATGTCTGCGCTTTAGAAAGAAAACGACTTAATTCGCGCACCGACGAAAACGCAAAAAGAAAACCGCATCAAAGAAGCAGACAACCGCCTCGGCGTATATACACAGTTGAAAAGGCAGAAACGCAATTTCAGCGGGACACCCGTTAGACGCACGAATGGCCGTGAGTACACAGAGCTCGCGGTGTACGCACGACTACGAGAGAGCGAGACGAGAGTTCCGTTCGTTAAGGCAGTCATTGAGCCAATGAAAGGTCGAGGTCCTCAAAAAGCGACAACCCCCTTCAGTCACTTAAGAGCGGCGGCGGCGGCGGCGGCGGCCGCCCGGGGCCCGCGATAATGGCAAAAATGTTAAATGGAGCCCTTCACTGGAATTTAACGACGACGCTACGGCTTCCTTCCTCTCTCCGCTCTCCTTTATCATCTCTGTTTTTCTCCTCTTTGTTTGACGCTCGATCGAAGCCAGTGGCTTTTGATCGCTCGTCTTTCCGAGAAAGAGAGACGCTCTCGATGTGCGTGGCTTTTTAATTCCGATAAAGATCGCGCTGCACTGTGGGATGCTTTATTTCTGCCCTCCGCCTTGAGGAGATCTCGCCGACGCGCCGAAGTGGCTGATCTTCGAAAGGAAAAAAAAACGGCGAAATCATCAAGGGAAACGGATGATAAGTCTGTGCACAAAGGAATTGGTAATATGCAGTAAAGATCTGCAAAGTAAGGCAGCCAAGCGACGGTGTAAATTTCCGCCAGACGTCTACGATTTCAAAGATTGTTTTAACAACTTTTCCCGCTTGGCGTCTTGGCGCTTTCCTCTCTCTCTCTCTCTCTCTCTCTCTCGCGTCGTCGGCGCGCGAAATTACTTAGCCCGGCGAAATCTCCCAGCCGAACACTTTGTCATGTAAATCCTGGCGTTATAATCGCGCCTCCTCTAAACGTAAATCTTACGGCGTGTCCTCCTCCCGTCCTTTGCGCTTTTATCCCAGGCAAAAATCCACAAAGGATGACAACTGCGTGTTGCGGCAATTTATGGAGGATAAATGCGATATTTTTGACGTCCGCCCCGCTTAAAAACCCTGAATATTTAACGGGCCGCAAATCGCGGAGCTTCCTCCTTTTTTTTTAATTAAAAAAAATTTCAATATGCGGGGCCGATCGAACTCTATTAAAATTTATGCGCTAGTTTTGGTTCTCCTCTCGCGGCGGCAAAAGAGGTGGAAAAATCGATACGGGAATAATTCCCGTTCTGGTTAAGCGCGTATTCATTAAGTCCGGCCGGATCGCGCGATTCGTCGATCGCCTCGGACTCTCTTCCCGCGGCTCTGTGTATATCGTTATCTCGGTGCTAATGGCCATAATTGCCGAATGAAAGGTCGAGACGAGCGCGAGAGACGCCGAGCTGCGTCGAATATACATTGAGAGGCCCCCAAGATCGTGGGAAATGTTTCAATTTAAATAGTTCCACCGACGAGCTGGTTTTCAGATGACAATTGCCCGCGATTGTTCGGTCTTCGTGGCTGTTCGTTCTTTCGTGCAAACTTTTTTACGCCGTGTATAAACAGTCGCCGAGTGACGTTTGCACAAAGTTTTATTGTGCAATGGCCTTAAGTGCCGTTTGAATAGTATTTTTAGCAATTCTTTGAGGGGGGAAAAAGGCAAAGCCGTCGAAGAAACTTCTTTTAATTTTATTATCGCAATAAGCGACCTCTTATCTTCAGTCCAGTTACAAATGCGAGGATAATTAAAGCTCGGGCGCAGTTAGGCATAACTGACGATTCGGTCTTTAAATCACAAACTGCAGCGCGAAAGGTAAGCACGATACGCGTTGGACTGAAAACCCGAGGCTCGTTAGGCCCGCCGAAGTACTAAAGCATATGGCATTTAACCTCTGTTTTGAAGTCGCTCGAGTCGCGCAAAAATTCGCGACGTCAGTGGTAATCGGTATACACTCGGCGCAGGCCAGTTGCTGACTTTTGCAGCGGCTCGACCGCAATCGATGCGTGTATATTATACACACGAGGAGACGCTCGCAACAGTAGTCGGGGGGCCTCGCAGCCCGGAACATTGGAAAATAACATCTTTGCCTGCTCGAGCGCGTAATTGAACGATTCTCGTCTACTTGAGATCATTTGCTCGACGGGCAGCTAAAATATGCGCGCTCGGCTCACTTATTTTGCCTGGCGTAATTACGAGAATATATGTATACGTGTATATAATAATAACTATACTGCCCTGCCGCGGATCTTTAATTAATTCGCGTTTAGAAATATATGATTCGCGTTTACGGCTTCAATATCAGCTTGTTATCGGCGAAATTGTATTTAAATCTGATAGTTTATCTCTTATGAAATTGGTAAATTTCTTGACTTATTTTAGATAATGGCAACGGTAATAGAAAAATGGTAACGGTAGATTTTATTCAATAATTATTTTTATCGAATTTATCGTAAATACCAATCAAAGCTCTTGATACACTCACAAATCTTATTGTCAAGCGTTCAATTATTATTTTCAAATTGAGTATTTTTGTTTACAAAAAAAGATTTTCAACTCAATTTTTTTACTAGCAACATATGAGTTTTTTTTATATCCAAAAGTGAAGCTCTGTAGACGAGTTTTCAGACGAGTTTAAGTATTTAAGCCAACTTAGTAGCATTACATTACTAAGCCTCAAAGGGAGTTAACGCTGAAGCCTTTCCCAGAAAGAAATTCTTAGCGAAATCTGCTAATTTTCAGTCAGAGCCAGCGCCGAACCCCATCACTCAAAGGCCAATCCATCCATAAAGAAAAAAAGGAGCTCTCTCTCGCCTTCAGCTCGGAGTGAAGAAATCCAGGTCCTATCGCAAGACAAATTGGTTATAAAAATAAAGCATCGGGCCAAGAAATGATCCGAGAAGCGAGTCACGCCGCCCGCGGTTAATGACGTCGAACGCAGCCGGCGTTTAAGTGGCGAGGCGACGTCAGGAATTCGAATATGCCGGGGGGAGAGAGAGAGAGAGAACGAAGGAGAGAGGAGGCGTTTTTAACCTCTGCGCCCCCCGACGACGAAACGGCTCAAGTGCGCAGCCGAGCTGCTACTGTGCGTCGAGAGCCGGAGAAAGAACATGAGGCCCGCAAGTGTTTCTGGCTGATCCACCGCAGAGACTTTGCGCGCCGCTGCTCGACGGGCAGAGCCCTTATTTTAGCCGAGTTGGACCATCTTTTACCGCGTTGTAAGACCAATTTTTACGCTTGTAAGTGGGAGGGGATTAAGAGCGAAAGGCAGTGGTTTGATTGGACTTTCGACTGAATCTTTATAATTATATCGCGATTGGATGGCTCATTTATATTTATATCCTTTAAATTATGGATACTCTCGGGAAGTTTTGTGTCTGTCCTCTGTCAGTCTCGAATATACTATTTTCAAGCGGTGCATGTAAATTTAGATACTTCCATCATGTAAATTTCGGATATTATTAGTAGCATATGAAAATAGTATAGTGTTTAGGAGAAAGTTATGCGCCGGTTCGTGTTGCCCGGTTATGTGACAAAAAATGATTTTTATGCATACGATAAAAATGGCAATTTATGTGGCAAGATGGAAAAAAAAGAAAATCTACTGAAAATTGCCTTTTACTGATATCAGGGATTTTTTTTAAGGTTACATCAATGCATTTATTTAAAAAGGTATAACTAGTAAAACGAACTAAAGGACGAATTCTTTAAATTCAAGTTAAAGAGCGTTAAAAACAAAACGAATTATCACTCCCCACGACTTGGCCACTAACAGGCAGGAGGACCTCGTGCAAGAAACAATACGGACAAATCGTTCATTTCCGGCCGGCATAATCTGCCGGCGGCAATTTTTACCTCTCTTAATTTATCGGGCAGAACGACGAGCGGCAGTCCGGGAAGGGGGAAGAGAGAAAGAGAGAGCATTCACAGTCTCGAGTCTCGTCGCGTCACCTCGCGTATATATATATATATATATATATACTTTTGCTTTTCATTAACGTCGCCGGCACGCGAAGTAAGGCCTCGCGCTCATAAATAACCGGCGCGCGAAAACCCTTTCACCGGCCGCAGGTAAGACGCGCGCGACTCCCTCGCGGCTCTTTGAATTACGGCGCGGAGACCGACTAAGTAGCTCGTGATTATGTCGCGTCCACGGAGAGAGAGAGAGAGAGAGCCTGAATTTATCGGGCCGATTCATTCCTTCGGGGATCGTAAAGGAATTGAATGGGCGAAAAGGTGAGGGATTAGTCGATAATAGCCCGAAGCCGATTAGCCGAGGCTGGGGCTATTTGAACTGCGTCAGATTCTATTTATGTGGCCAGATTAGCGGACTTATCGCTCCGGCTGCCTGGAAGGAATCCAATCATTCCCGCGGCTTTTCAATCGTGGATTTGTCTTAATGAATGAGTCGCTTTAACAAAGCGAGCATTTTATTTAATTGTACGCTATTATTTTTATTATTTTACCGGCACAATACGTTACATTCACAGAACGACCGTTTGCGCGAAATCTTCCCCGGAAGGCGCACAAAAATTTGCATGTCACAAACTTTCGCACTGTTTGCTTCAAAATTAAAAAAACGGAGACTCCGAGCCTGAACACTGATTTCCTTTAAAAGATCTATCTACAGTCGAAGAAAAGCGTCGGGGCTCTCTGAAAGCGCGAAGCAAAAGCACAACGTAAAGGAGGAGAAAAAAAAGAGCGCTCTCGGAACCGTCTTAGCGGCGATCGATGCTGCAGGTAACAAGCGTGCAGGCAGTGCAGCGACAGTCCGGGCCCCGTGCATTGGCGCACTTGAGCCGTTCGGTAATGCAAGCTCGATTACATTCCCCGTGGGTGTCTGTCCGGGCTATCAAATAGACACACCGCGCGTCTCTCCCCGGCCTATCTGCGCGCGCACGTTGCCCGCGACAATGAGTCAAGCAAGCAAGCACACGCAACTGACGGCTGGACAGACACAATGACTTTAACTATTCAGCGCGCTTTCGATTATTGCCTCCGGGTTAATCAGGAACCGGTGGGGGGAAGGGACTTTTTACCGATCGACCGGCTGGTTTATGCTGATTGATTCGGGATTATGGCTTTTCATTATTCGAGAATATTGAATTTTTTATGGGGATTTCGCTGCTGCGAGGTTACGGCTTCTGTAAGCAGATGGATTAATCTTACTTAAGTGGGCTGGCTAGGAGACATGGGATTGTTATTGTTTGGAGTGGAAATTGGGAGCATTAATTAATAATAAGATAGTTATTTTCATTTTTCAACGCTCTGTGAGTAATTAAGGCACACGTTTGCAGTAACAGATTTACTGTTACAAAAATTAACTATTCTTATAAGAAATTAATACCGAGTTCAAAATTCCTTAGCAAGATATACAGTAAAGCTAGTCGAAGAAAAAAGTAGTGAAAAAAAAGAAAAACCGCCGGGTGTAAACAATGAAATCGATTGTGCAGATCCGCGACTTCTGGTCTTCGTTACCGCGTCGACTGAGAGCTTTCGAGAGAAGAGAGGAAGAACACTGGCACTATTCTTTGCCGCCTCTACCCCGAACTCTCATCCATCTTTCTCCTTCAGGGCCGCCAGCTTTCCTCGTCATTCTCCTCTCATGACACTTTTGCCGAACAAAGTAAATTCTATGTTTTGCGGCTTGCCTTTTCGCCTCTTTGATATCCGAACGCCCGCGGCTCGTTTTTTCGGCTGTGTTTGCCTTGACGTTTACCAAGAATGAAGCTCTCTCGGATGCGAGTATTTTCTACCGAAATCTCGACAACCTGTTCACCGCGAAGCAAATACTTTCCCCAACTATTTTCACCCCCATTTCGGCCAATATTCCATGCGCCTATAACCCACTGCGCCACATCGCGCGTCAAACTCGACCAAACTTCCGCCGACGTGTACATCCGCGCGTCGAGCACACCTTAACCTACATAACCCGAGGAACCGTCGCCCAATTTTTCCCCACCTCCACGCCTGCCGATCCCCGCGTCGCTGACAAATCCAAACTAATCATCGGCAGAGAATCGCGGCGCGGCTCTCGAAACGTCGCCCGGAGGCGCAAGTATAAAGCAATATATCCCCGAACTCGGCTGTCGCCGTCTGTTCTCCTCTCCCCTCGGCGTCAAAGTCGAAAATTCATCAGCGGCGGCGGCGGCGTGGAGCGCCGATGCGCGGCTTTGAGCCCGGCTGCATCATTCATGACGAGACCCGAGGGCCAGAGATTCCGCGGAGGGGGTGCCAGGTTATTTGTTCATTAATCTTATAACGGCACCGCCGACGATGCAGGCACGAATTCAGCGCGCGGATATCCTTTGCGGATCGGTCTGCCCTCCGGTGATGACGCCGCGCCGAGACTTCGCCTCTCCCGATAATGCGAGCGTTTGCTCAGCTGAATTCGATTTGCAGCCGAGTCGAGGCGCCGCTTATTAGGGCCGAGGGGCGTCGCTCGAACGTTCGCGGGGACTGGGAGAGAAAAGAAGCTGGGTGGCTTTGCCTTTCTAAGCTTGGGGTGTAATCGGAGCAGGTGGCACTGGTGGACGCTGCTGATTGCCGCTTGGTATGTTCGTGAGGATTTTTAAAACTCGATTCTGACCGGTAGTTTTTATTGCGAGTTTGTTTGTGAAATTGAATTGAACATCTTCCTTTTAAAAACAAGAAAAAAAAGAGTCTTCGAGGGAATAATAATAAAAAATGTTTTAAATTAACTGCCGATGGAATATAATATTACATTTTTAATTCAAATTTAATTGGTTTAAGAAGCATTTAGACACGATTTAAAATTGACACTAATGCATTCGGTACGAAGGGCGCTACGACCCTCCAGGCACAAAAATGGACTTTTCATGCTTATTTAGGGGTGAAATAATACATTCTGTCCACAGGTCAAGAATGTACTATTTAGCGCTCATCAAGCAGGCATGAAAAATCCAATTTCTCGAGGGTCAAAGATTCTCCCGACCCCTGTCCTTTAATCTCCTTGTCTCGATATTACACCTGAGAACATCCTCCTTAAGGCTAAACCGAGGACACAATTCTTATCAGCGTCTCCGTCTGTTTATCCCCGGGGGAATTCATTAAAAGTGCGCGCGGCCGGCATTAATCTTCGAGATTGCGAGAGAGAGAGAGAGAGAGTAAGCCGCTTTTCCTTCCGCGGCCTCTTTATCGTAAAAGCGAAAAAGGTAGGAGATTTGCAACGTTACACTTTTAGGCCGGGGGGGCTTGAAACTCGAGATGACCGTGTGCATTTCTCATGAAATGCCGAGGCGCGCGCGCGCTTCTTACCTGAAACAGAGAAAACGAAAAAGGAGCGTTAATACGAGATGCCTTCGTTCAAAAGTAATGAAAATTCCTCGTGCATGCTGCCGCCGCCGCCGCTTCTTGCCGGAGGTAAAAAGACTGGACCATGCATTATTTACCAGGGAGATTCGCGAGAGAGAGAGAGAGAGTCTCCCGGAGACAACGAAGCGTCGT
This sequence comes from Ormyrus nitidulus, assembly GCA_900474335.1. Taxonomy (NCBI): domain Eukaryota; kingdom Metazoa; phylum Arthropoda; class Insecta; order Hymenoptera; family Ormyridae; genus Ormyrus; species Ormyrus nitidulus. Next base: position 14,300 of record UCOL01002702.1, on the reverse strand, counting down.
GTTTTTGCTCTCGGCGTCCTTCCCCCACTTCCTCGGCTTCCTCGCGCTTATTTTCCAAGCTGCGTGCGTAAAATCTCGAATGCGACGAGCTGCGAGTGCGAGGAAAATCGATAGCTTTTCCGCGGCATCAGAGCTGCGGCGGCGGTGTGCAGCGGCAGTATTTTAATAGCGCGGGACATAATAAACGTTGGCTTAAATTAAAATAAAATAAGAAGCAGAAACTTGTCGACACAAAATTAGTTCGCTCCTTTCTAATCCCCCTCCCCCCGAACAAAGCCCATTTCGAATACAATCCGCGGGGGTATAAACATTGAAACCCCCGGTGCAGTAAAACGGAGAAGAGCCTGGAAATTCCAGCGGGAGCTCTCTCTCTCCCGTTCCTCATTAACAAATTGACGCGACCCAGTGCGACAATGCCGGCGCTCCGCCATTATTCCAGCTGGCGTGCAATAATAATAATCGATTACGACAAAAGCCGGGGGAGCGGAAGTGGCGGCGGCGGCGGCGGCGGCGGCCGCGAAAAAGAACCAGGCAGAAAAGAGAGAAGCTCGCTCGCGCGCACCTCGCGTGGCACACTTTAGCGCGGGGGCTTTCTTTTCGCGACAATGCCAGAGCGACGCACGAGGGCCCCGTAATGCGAAGCGCGCGCCAAGTGCATTATGCTCAAGCTCGCGCAGCCGCGAGTCTTTCCGTTTCCCCTTTTCTGCCTCTCCTCCCCTCCCCCCCGCGCCCGAAGCTTTGTCTCTTCCTTCTTCGGGGGCTTTGTTAGCCGCGAACTTGACGCTGACCGATACCTGCGACACTCGATCGGATATCAGGGATTATTGTGTGGCTCGTTTGTTTTCGGGTTAAGCTGTCTCTTGCTTTCGATGACTTTTTTAGATAAAATAGTTACGACGTTCGAGGTTCGATGAGAAAAGTGAAAATTTTTTAGAGGAATATTAAAATTCAAGGCAGAGCTCGCCGGTGAATCGTAAAAGGGCGAGCGTATTTAAAAGCATGAAAAGGATTTTCGAGCGACAAGTCGGGGTATTAAAAATTCAAGTGAGTTTCTGAAAAATATGCGCGCCATTCCAAAATGAATTCACGAGAGATGCTAAAAATTATTTACAGGGCGGGTTGAAAAACTTTATTTTTGATCTTTAAGTTGATATAACCCTCGCGTTTTAGAGCTCTGCATTTTTAATGCCAGCTAAATTATTTTTAAGTATGTATTTCTATATTTCAGCGATTATAAATATCATTTTAACGAACTAGTTTTTGTCATTCGGCGGTAACGCCGCTTTTACAAGAAAATACTTTCTCGACGACAAAAACTCACTCCCCCCATTACGCCTTCGAATGTATATCATTACCGTTTATACAATAAATGTCAAAAATAGCGGCGATTGCTTTCTCACCAGCGCGCGTAATTAAAATGCCATTACAAAAAGAGCAGCGTACTCTCGCGTAAAATATATTACGCAACTCGGGCGTATTATCGCATTCGGTGTGCGCAATGAAACTCGTAGATCCGTTAGCTCCTCCATCGGTTTTTGCATTAAAGTACCCGCGGTATAAAGTCGGCGCAGCCCGCGGAAATGTCTAATTAACGTTTATTCTCGCTCGCAGCTTCGATCCCGATGGAAGGTACAAGCAAAATCTCTTAGCGGCGAAGCGCGCGACGACGCGAAACTCGAGCATTCCAGTATATGAAACTGAATATTTAGCATCAGCCTCGTCTTATCTCCTCGGGATCTGTCCTGCGCGTACCTCGAAACGAGACGATCGCTATCTTCCTTTGCATTCTTCACCCGGAGTCTGGGCAATCCGGCTTTTATAAAAAAAGGCCGCGACTCCTAACTTTCCGGAGGGCACGCCGGTCAATTGCGAAAATTAATCGCGGCAATCAGTCGAGTGCCTCGGCGTAGTTTCGCGTTGTTCCTTTTTTTTTTATTTCGGGGGTACTAGCATTATCGCGCGCTTTTAATAAAGTCGAGCGCGAGACGAGTGCCATTTTTTTCGCGGGCCGCGTTCTTGTGCCACTTTTCAGTCGGGCCTTCGCCTTTTCTCTCTCTCTCTCTCTCTCTCCCTCTCGCTTCCTCTTGCTTTTTCTTGATTTTAAGCGCCTGCGCGCGTGTGTGTATTCGGTTTTAAAAGCCGAGCTTTTTGATGAACTCAGGTGTATACGAGTGCGTTTTATGAGGAGAGTTGTTTATACTTGAGAATATTCTTGAGCTTTCGGGCTTTCCGGTTTAATCTCGGCTGCTTGCTTTATTTTATTTATCGTTCGAGGTGTGTTTTCCGTTGCCGTACGAAGGTGCAAAAATTTTAATTTAAGTTATCGGAATGAAATGTGTATTACGTTGTTTACGAAAAAAAGCAAATACATTTGGCATAAATAAAAAGAGGCAACGATAAAAATGCGTTTGAATGCTGATGGCTGAATAATTTGTTATATTGCAAGTACAAAGTAAATAAAATTGTTTCCCTTAACGACTGAATTAAGGTACGCGTCCTCGCAAAGTCATATCCGCCAACAAACAGCGCGCCAACAGCCAACGTAAATATCTACGAAAAAAAACTCTAGAGCGCGCAAAAGCGTAATTCGGCGTCTCCCTACAAAGAGCTGCTCTCGCGTGTCCCTTACATCGTTTAATAATTCGCGCGGGCGGCATCATCTCCTCGGAATAAGGCTCTCTCGCTGCGAGACAAGCGGTTAAACATCCTCTCACTCGGGGCTCGGGGAGGAAAAAGACCGGGCCACGACAGGTAAAAAGGAGCGCCGAGCCAGCCGTCGCTCCGCTCTAACGTGGCAACGTCGCAGAGGCAACTTGACCCTGTTATGGCGCACACACGCCAGAGTGCCGGTCCACCCCCGTCGGCTGCTTCTTACGTACGTACGCACGCACGCACGCACGCGCACTCAGTTTCGGGGGGGTAGGAGCCACCGGCCGAGCCGTGAGATCATTAAACAAAATGGATGGAGCTGGGCTTCTTTTATTTCGGCTGGCGCGTCCCTCCCCCTCCTCTCTGGGGAGACGAGTTCGATTGATTTCCGGATAATGAGGTTAATGAGAGAGACTCGCGAGATGCGTGCTGCGTTAAGAATGTAGGAGGCCGGGGCTCCGACGAAGACGATTAGTCTCGAAGCGCGTGGGGAAAGTACAAAGAGAAAATCAAATATGCAGCGCTGTTGTTTATAAATGGATGAGCGTCGCGGATCGGTTTCTGCGGGTTTTTTTTTATTTAACGTCACGTTAGTGATTTACGCGCGCGCACGTCGACGGTGTAATTTATGGGATTGTATATAAATATATATGTTAACATTGATATTAGTTGGAAAGGTGCGCTGTTTTTTGTTCGAGTCCAAAGTATATCTAATACGTAATTTCAAACCGCTGAAGCTTCGATGGTTGCAATTCTATTATTAGTTGAAATTAGAGGGTAGCAGCAAATTCATGCGTAATTAATTAAATTGATGATTATGTATAGCAAATATAATATTCGTTATGCAATAAATATTGCAGTTTGTTTTGAATGACAAATAAATCACGTTAGAAATAAAATTAAAAGTATAAAAATAGCTACTCTAATAAGGAAACTCAAAAAGAATGCTTTCAAATTTATCAGCCGACTGATTCTCCGCGAATGTTGTTCTACATAAGTACCCTCTTATATGACTGATTAGAAGGCTTCGATTGATGAGGGTTTTTATACTTTCCATTACATTTTTGCGCAGTTCTGGTTCTATTTCGAGACGCATTAAGGCCAGCGATCACTTTTTCCGAATCACTTAAACATTATTTCATTCATTCTTCATTCTGACGTATTACAGACCTGTGCTTGTAACAGTCGCGCGCGTTAATTAATTTACAACCGAAAGGTCAACGAAAATTAAACGACAGCGACGCGTCTCCGGCGAGGACCGAAGAAGGATATAGAAGAAGGGGGATTTATTAAGTCGGAAAGAAGCAAAGGAAAAATCTCGAGCTCGGTTTCTCCGGCGCGTCGCGGCGGCTAAGAGCCGCAGAACTATGAAGACAGAGGAGAGCAGGAAGAGGGATTAGACGGCATTACGCGAGAGACGCGTGAGTAGTGCGTAATATCCGCAGCTCAATCGCGCCGGATGCGAGACGGTTCCGCGATTGCGCGCGCGGCTATTTTTACGATTGCAAAGCGGCTCTCCTAGAAAAATGGAGGAAGAGGTTACTTAGATTTTCCTCGAAGGCATCGCGGGCCGAATAAATTCCGTGTCCTTTCTTGACGTTAATCGTGATTTCATTGCCATTTTCAAATAATACTGTTTTCCGCTTTATCTTGCAGGAGCGTTATGTAAGCGCGAAAAAAAAGTCCCGCAATTACTCGAAAATATGTGCATATATTCAGCGAAAAAATTGCAGAACAAATTCCCTTATCTTTGAGGACTTACTAAAATATACGGTTCATTTGAATTTTTTTCTTTCTTCTCGCTAATGGCAGTCGTGCAACGTGGCATTTGCATCTCGAGTACTGTATAGGAAAAGATCGTTCGAGTCGGCTAAAGCCTCGCCTGGCTCTTTGAGAAAACAAATCGTACTCGGCCTGTGCTCCTAATTGCTCCCTAATAATCGACGTCATTATTCGTCAAAAGAACAAAGAGTCGAAAAAAGGCTGCTACAGCCATCGAAGTGCTGGAAAATATACCGCGGCGGCATAAACAAGAAAATCTACGGCCACGTATCGAGGAACAATAGCATAAGATACAATGCAATCAGGAAAAAAGAGGGGCGGGGGTAGGGCGGCCCTTCTTTTTATCTAAATTGAAAGTGTTGCGCGCAAGAACGTAACCCCCCGGTAAAAGACAGTAATTCTCATCTTGGCCCCGGGAAAGAATTCGATTCGCCGGCGTATATACAGTGACATTCATCGGGTCTGAGAGCTCCCGGGGCAGGCAGAGAGAAAAGCCTCGCCGCATGCACACGCAGACGGCCAGCATCCCGCCATTCGATACTAACCTTTTTCCCCATTTCCTCCTTAAAGCGAATGCGACGGCGGCGCGCTCGGCGCTCGTCCTTCTTTATCTTTTACACTGCGTTAATTCGGCGCGAAGGTAGAAATGGGAACTGGCTCTCCGGCCTCTTTTTCTCTCTCTCGCTCGCGCGCGAGGAAGAAAATTTAGTTAAACGAGGGAGGGACACCTTACTTTCGACGTTTATTTTCTCTTTCGTTTCGTTGCTCGATTCTCGCGGGGGAACTTGATTAATCTTACGGCGTCGTTATTTCGAAATTGTTCTTTACGTTTTTTTGGAAAAGCTTCCGATTCTTTTTAGCTCTGGTGTTTGCGCCTTTTTTAAAGCGCTGAAACTCGGCACCGTTCGCCAACACTATAAGAGGCCGGTATATTTTCAATAAAGTCACGTTTACCTTATCTCGGACGCAGCCATTTTTTCTCTCAGCGAAATAACACTCAAAATACAAAGAAAGCATTGTACAAGTGCGAAAACGCACGTAAAATACATTAACCGAGAACTCTTATCACTACGGCTGATTTTTACGCGGCGCGCAAAATCGGCAAACGAATCGGGGACTCTTATCGAAATCTCTCTCTCGGTTTGCCCGACAATTTTCCCGGCCCCGATTCTGCTTGAAAACAGCAGCGCGGCCATAAAATCGGCCTCAATTAAACCGGACGATGGAGTTTGAAAATTTTCTGCCAGGCTCCGTACAGCGATAATGTGACCCGGTAGCCGCTCGTTATCAGCGGCGCATATAATCCGATCGGAACTCGGACCGTGGCCGCGCTCTCGCGCGCACCTGCCGCTGCCGCCGCCGCCGCTGCTTGAGCTCCTTTTATGCGCGCCTTATACCTGCGCCGAGATAAATTTCATTTATCAAGAGAGCCGGTCGTTCGTTAACGCAACGCGATCCGATTGCAGTGCTATCTGGACTCGATATCGCCCCGCCGCCGCGCGAGAAACTCGCCGGAAATCGGCACCGCTCGATCGAGGCCCCCCCACCCCCCTGCCGCTGCGATTTCATTTGTTTCCCGCCGCCAAGCGAGGCTCGCAGATTTATTTTTTTTTTCTCGACGCGGGATTACGTTAGGCGAGATTGCCGGCGATTCGAGTGTCTTGTCTTGGAAGCGTGCATGCATGGGGTGCGTTTATTTATCGGTAATCCGCGCGCGCGAGCTTGAGAATCCGCATTTGGTTATACTGATTTTATCGGCGGAAAAGTAAGGGGATTTAGATAAGACTTATTTAACTACGGCACGAAAAAGATTTATATAAGCTAAGGTTTTTAGACTGGTTCTTATTTTCGCGAATGGTTAAAAGAATACTTGAAATTGCAATCCGTACAGGCACCGGAGTACATAGCTTTATAAAGATACACAGAAGCCAATCATGCGTACTAACAACTCAATTTCTCGGCTAGTCATTTACTTTTAGCAAAGCCGCACAAAGAAGGCAGAGAGCTCGGCCGACCCAGATTCAGCCCTTCCCTCGACTACTTTATCGGCTATCTGGGGGTTCGCCGGCAAATAATGGCGCAGCGTGCGCAAGCAGAGAAGCTGCTTAAATAAATCAGCGACAGGGCAAAATCGATGAGAGGCTACTCTCGCGGAGCGGGACTCGCGCAAACGGCGCGGCGGCCGCGCAAAAAGAACACAGCGCGCGGAACGAAAATCATCGGACTCGTCCCGAACGGAAGAGGAGCCACCACCTACCGGAAACGTTACTTCCTACTGGTGGCTTGTGGTCGAAAAAAAAAGAGCGAGGCTAAATTAGCCAGTTAATTAACGAAACGAGCTCGGAATTCTTTTATGGCGAGCGCGCGCGCGCGACTAGCGGTGAAAGTATCGGTTATAAAAAAAAGATTGTGGCTCTTTTAACTTTACGATGCGCTCGATAAGTGATACTTGCGGCTGCACTTTATTTCAGAAAACCAGCGATTTATTTCAATGGCCGGCTGTGCCTCTCGTCGCTGCTCGAGCACTTTGAAAGGAATTCTTTTAATGCGTATTATTACTTTCGGGGGGGAAAAAGGCTGCGGGAAAATTATGAACGAGAGCGACGGTTATTAGGCGAGATGACGAATGATTTGGAGGTTTAATATTTAATTTAGGATTTTGAGGTTTGCAAATCTGTATTATCAGCGAGGGAATGGCACGGAGTAATGCCGAAAGAAATATATGGTTCGTAAAACTATGCTATGTGTAAAATTCTGCTATCAGAGTTCAATCGCCGCAAAAAATGCAGCCGAAAGAACGATGCATAAACCCCGTTGAAAAAGCTCGCGGAATTTCGACTTTAATTCCGGAAATAGCTCACTATTTTGCTTTAGAGCAAAATCACGCGATTTTCGCTCAAGAAAAATAAAAAGCAGGTTAATGCGCAGCTTTTACGAACTACGCGATTACGTACTCGCGTTTTTTAACGCCGCTATCAATCAGCGACCCTTTTTTTTTTCTTGTTCCACCGGCACGGTTCAGCGGTTGCGTGCGCGCGCAATTTGCGCGGCAAACCTAACCTCAAAATTAGCGTCGCCGGCAGAGCGGGGAGAGGAGAGGAGAAAAGAAAAGGGCTCGAGGGCAATTCCGATCTCGAGATGAAATTTCGCGGAAACGCAGAGGTACACGAGGGGCTACTCTCTCGGCGACGCAGATATTTATACTCATTAATCAATGACACAGATCTCTATCTGAGTGTGACGTCACGCGGCGCAGCGCACCGCGCGACCCGAATGTGCAGCGCTGCTGCTGTGGCCGCACGTGAGCAATCGACTTTGTCGCGGGGACTTGCCTTTTTTCTCCTTTTTCGCTTCGCGGCGTAGTTAACTCTCGGCTTCGTTGTTACTTTTCGACCGAGTTTGCTCGTTTCTTGAGGCAGCTGGTATGGACAATGAGTTTTTCAGCGAAAGTTTTATAGACGTTGGCCTTACACCACTTGTTGATGACAACTTGTCAGATATGAGCGAAACAAGCGATCATTTATATTTAGATTTTTATATCTAATATTATTATTTATTATTATTATTTTTATTTTTTTAGATTGAAGGTTGGTTAGTTTAAGAAATCTGTGAAATTTTTTTTTTACATTTTAAGTACAAGCTTCTACTAAATTTTACGTAATAATACTGATAACCAAACTATATCGAACTACATTTTTCTTAATTTACAAAGCTATCAATTGAATACAAGTCTTCTATTTGGAAGCATAATAAAAATAGATAGACCGGTTTATTAAAAATAACTGATGTTTAAAGATTTGACGCCAGAATTAAATGAAACGACACAGTTTTGCCATTAGCAAAGCTACAGGTACAGCTGCAAAGCTCCATTTTTCTACTTTTGCGCTTGGCGAATCAATGGTAGTCGGCTTGGCGACTCGGGTAATCCAACCAGGAAAGTGGTGCATCGAGCATAAAAATAAGACGATTCTCTCTGACGCAAAATTTTTAATCGGTGACCTCCATATCAAAGTCGAAATAATACATTTTCTTTTCTGAAAAGCTTTTGACTTATTAAAAAGTATATATGGCAGGTGAATAATTACTGACCCGGCAACGGCTCTTTTAACCGATGAAGGAACAAAAACACGGATCCCTGCCGAACAAGCACGGATATTTAAAAGCAAATCTGGGCTAACTGGCAAAAATACGTTTTCGATCTGACTGCGAAAAAACAATATCTAGAATAAAGTCTCTCGGACAGGTCGCTTAAAATATTCAAACTCACTGGCCGGTCTATTGAACTCGCATCTTTTGTGCATTTAAAGGTGGGCTTTCAGTCCAAGGATAAAGTAAACGAACATTTTTTTGCATAAAAATTCAATTTTATCTTTCAAACGAATTTACTCCATCCCGAGAGGCTCACATCTGTTTTCGATTAGTCCCTCTCCGATCGCGAGTAAAGCACACACCTCGAGAGTTTTTCGCGTACGAGCGAATTCAGGCCGCGCGAGAGCCGCTTTTGCCTCTCGCGAGAGAGAATGAAATTATACTTTGAGCGTTGTTGGCGCATGCGCGCCGCCGATTAGATAACGTTAATGGGCCAGATCCTTATCTGGGAGAGCATTTCGCCCCGCCGACAAATGACTCCTTGCGCTTTTATTGCTTCGGTCGTACGCGTCGAAGATTGCCTTTTTCTCCGGAAGGGAGGAAGGGGGGAGAGAGAGGGGGAAGGGCGGACTCGTACTCGCTCGTATAAATAACGTAATAGATCACGTTAACGTGCGAGCAAGGGCTGAGATTTTTCGAGGACGAGGGAGGCGGCGCTTTAACGGCGCATTTTCGAATTGCCGTTTTATGGCTGTTCGACGAATTTCACTCCTTCTTTTTTTCTTTTTTTTTTAACGATCCGCCGCGCGGAAGCTGTAACGCCGTGGAGGTTGTACTGACATGCTTCTCGGTCATTTAAGAGGAGCTGAATTTATCGCGGATGGATTTTCTGCGAGGGGATGAAGCCGTTTTTTATAAAACGCATCTGACGCCGGTGAATAAAGTTGATGCGACGTTTTACAAATTTGAATTGCGAATAAAGTATTTTTGTTCTATTTTCATTTAACCAACGAACAAATTAATTAGTAGCTGGAATTTTAACCACAATTATTGTATGCATTGGATGAATGTATTCAGCGATCAACACAACCCACCACAAAACGGCTCTTAATTCACATCTCACGATTAGATATTCTTTCAAGTCCGCCGAAACTAAAGCCGCGGAACCGTTAACTCAAAACTCCTGCCGCCGTTCTCCAACCCAAACAAACTGACTCATCCGGAGCAATCGATCGGCGGCGATTAATTCTAACCGGCGAATCTCATCTCCTCTCCAGCCCTCTCCCGAAGCCGGGCGAGTGCTAATTTCAGGTAAAAATCTGCGGCTGACAGGGCGGAATTAAATCCCCGCGCGGATACTCCGCCGCCGCGCGCTCAATTTTCGCGCGCGCGCAGCTGCCGCTGAAGTCTTAAATCAATTGCCGCGCCGCCTCGGCCGCTACGGATATATAATCAGTCGCGAAGACGCGGCGCGAGAGCGTTTAATATCTTAAACATGCCGAGGAGGGGGGGGGGGGGCTCGAGGGTGTTAATGCGTCGCCGCCGCCTCTCCCTCTGCGATAGCTATTGCTGCTATTGGCACGTCGCGGTCGCTGCGCCTGACGGAGTCGACGAGGGCAAGCCGCCGCCGCTGCCGCTTTAGGTATTTAGCGAGCTGAGCAGGTTCCTTGAGGTTTGTACGGCGCGGTTGGAAAGTTGGAAAAAAAGCTTTGGAAATATCGTTTTTTTGTAAATTAATCTTCAAGCTTGGAAAATACCTTGAAGCACTTGGTGGACGCGTCAACGTCTTTACTGTAAGATTATACATGTAAGCAGCATCAGACACTTTAGTATTAGCAAAATAATCGTTTGCCAGCCTTAATCGCGAGCAGTTTCCAAACAACGTCGCCTAAAAGACTTCTTTAATTATCCCGAGAAAAAAAAGCCGTAAAAAGTGCGCGGCAGCTTTTCGCGCAATATCAGCGCTTTTAACGCTCGGCGCGGCTCGAATTTTTAATAAAAAAAACCGAGGCGGGGAATAAAGTTTCTTTGAAACCCCGCGTTTCGCTCGCGTACACACATCGGCACAGAAAGAAACTCACTTTCGCTCCGGCGGTTTCCCTCTCCCTCTCTCTCTCTCCTTCTCGACAACTTTGCTGAGCTTCTGCCTGATGCAGTGCCGCCGTCGAATTTCCGGGCGTTTCTACGGCTTTCAGCCTCTATTTACGCATATACCGTGTGCTCGCGCGCGAATCAAAATCCCCGATACTCGCGACGCTGCTGCTGCTGCTGCTGCCGCTGCCGCTGCTGCGAAATTCCGCGGAGCGACGAGCGTGTTATCGACTTTTTTTTCCGCCCGAGCAGCCAACAGTCGCCGAGCGAGGGAGAAAGAACGTTGCTTGCACAACCGCTGCCGCTGCGCTCGCGCGCGACATATCGCTGATGGAAGATTCTCCATTTCTCTCCTCTCGCACTTGATGGGCTGTGCGTGGATGAGCGCTCGGCGGGGTGAGAGAGAGCTTTATGCGAGGGAAATAAGTTTGTAATTTGGGGATTTCGATGCGGCTACTGGAACGGAGTTGGAATGAAATGTAAATATCGTCTTTGCGATAGAAAAAAAAATTATTAATTGAATTGAATCGGTGCGAGGCTTTGGTTTCTTCAAAGCGCTGTACTTAAGCTCACAATGCTTTAATTCACGAAGAGTTTAAAAAACTTTGCTTCCTTTGACTAAAAGACTTTGATAAAAGTCAATTTTAAACAATTCACTTATCTAAGGAAGAAGCTCCAAAGAGATTTTCTATTTAAAATCCTCGCGGGATGATTTCGGAGTAAAGAGTATAAAATTTCAGCTTTAAATTCGCATTAGCAGCGACCCGGAAGGCACATCTCAAACTCAGCAGGCACCTTCGGAAAAAAGACGCGGCCGCCGCCGCGCCATAAAGAAAGCCTCCACCTTAAAGGCGAATCGATAATCGCGCCATCCGAAAATCCCTAAAAAGGCCAAGCTCCGTCTCTCTCTCCCTTGCGCAAATCGATAATCGCATTTAGCTCTCGGAATCGCCGCCAAAAATAGCCCGACGAAAATCCAGTCTTTGGTCGCTCGCGGCGAGGCGGTCCGTCATCGTCCGGTGTGTCTCCTCCCAATTATCCGCCGGTTAATGATCTAATCGATTGCGCAACCTCTCTCGCGCCCGGTGCGTGTTATTAGCCGTTGCGTTATGTCAGTCGGTTACCGAGCGCGAACTTCGGCTTCTGGTTTGGCGAGTGACTTTTTGCGGTTTTAAAGAGCCGCCGCTGAACGTTGCCTGATTTATCTTTTGGGTTCAGCGACTTTTTTTTATGCAAAATGATGATGCGATTTTCGTTTCTTATTGTTTGCTCGAGTCGATTTGTTGTTCAGACTTTAAGTTTATTTTGCAGTACCTCTCAATATTTAAATTGGCGACATTTTTTTTTTTTTTTTTTTTCAGAAAAACTGCATGTACAGGATGTTTTGTTCCGCGCGGCAAACAAATAGAGAGGAGCAGCTAGAACCGCTGCAAATGTTTGAAAATATTTTTGTAAAAAAGTTTTTTACTCCGTCTCCCCAAAAAAGAAGTGCACCCCATATTTTTAGTGAAAAGAAAAACACGCGCTTTTCCGCGGCGCTTTTTTCCCCGCAGAAGGAACAGCAATAACCTTCAGAATGTATAGACCTCTTTTGTATCATAAACAAGCGAGAAAGTGCGCAGCCGTTATACGTAGCTTCCCTTAAAAAAAAAAAAAACTTTCTTCTGCGCGAGATCCCCTCTCCCCTAATCAAGAACGTCAACCACGCGGATCTAATTTCCTCGCGCAATCATCGAATTTCGGCAGAAAAATGATCTATTAGCAGGCTAATTGAAAAGGGGCGAGCGAGGGGGGAGCTTTCTTTCTTGCCGCGCGTAATTTCCGTAAGGAGCTTCAGGATAATCGGATATTCCGGCTCGCTAATAAAGACGGCGCTATCTATATACTCGCGCGCGGCCGCGTCTTATTCTTTCGTTCCCTTCGTCGTCCTTTCATCTTCGGGAGGGGCCGGGGGGGGGGGGCGAGAAAGCGCCACATGAAAGCCGCTGCTGCTGCTGCTGCTCGCGGCGAACGAGATTTAAAAATAGAAGCCCCTCCCGCCTTCTCTTTCAATTTCAGCGGAAGCGGATGGAAATATCTCGCTTTCAAGGTCCGCTTTATGCTCCGGCTTGTAGAGAGCGAAAAGTTCAAGCGTCGCTTTGCGCGTCAAAATCTCTCGATCGTCTTTTTTGCGCCGGGCTGGAGAGGAGGAGTTAGACGCCCGACTCTCTATGCTTCGAGTGTGGGTGTATGTGTGTGCGCTTATCGCGTCGCAGGTGATAATCGCGTCCTGCTTTTATCGGGAGCGATGTTGCCGTAAATTTATAGCTATGACTTTTTAATGCAGTTTCCAGTTTGGAAATTTTGTTGTTCAAACTGTTCGACTTTTTTTTATAATTATAATTAGTTATGTATTCCATAATATGTGGATTTTAAAAGAACGTTTTTAATTAATTTTTTTTCGAAGAACTAACGGGCACGTCGTCTTTTAATTAAGATATTTTCGCGTAATTTCACTTGCACGTTCGGGCTTCTAGATTTTTTTCGCTTTATTCTACGTGCAGATTATATGCCGCGTAAAAAATATTGGAAAAATAAAATTTTTTTGTGTTTAAAAAGACTTCAGGAAACTTCTACGACCTATTTACTTTTTATAAATTTCTTTAAATCTTTTTTAGTCCTATTATATAAATAAAATAATTTTCTCTGCAAATCAACAGAAAATTTACAAACACGAAAACTCTGTAATACTTGCAAAGGAAAATACACAGGGAGAATCCAAATACCGCCACTAATGCTACTTAGTTATTGAGCAATCATGATTAAAATAATCCGATTGAAGTTACTGAACTGTGATTAATGCGTATTTACTAGTAAAGCTTCAAATTGAACGCGACAAAGAGCGACAGCGAATCAGTAAAATTAATTACCAAAGCCGAAAAGAAAAATGTTGTTGAATCAACAAATTAGGCTGCTAAAATAGCACTAAGTATCGCGATCCGTCGGTGCAATCAGTACCTCATTACGGTAATAAACAGTCGTTATCACAAAGGAATTCGTTTCATGACACACTTGTTTGCGCAGGTAGATTTAAATCAGGAGCGAGCTTCTAATGTTTGCTATTTCCTATCGACAAATAGCCCGACTCACTTGACAAAGTCATTAGTTGACGAGAATCGCGAAAAAAGCTCGTAAGCTAACCTTTGATCCCCGCCCTTATCCGTGCCTATTACGTCACCGAAATACAATAAAGTCATTAAACTTCTCAAAAAAAAAGCTTCAGGGTATCCGTTCTCCATCAACGAATGGTAAGAACAGCGGAGGGGAAAAAAAGGAAACAATTGGCCATTGAAATGCGAGAAGAAAAAAAAAATGGAACGACAAAACTTTCAATAAAAACTTGCGCGCTAGCTTCGCCCCGCGCAGCTTAATATAAAACTTCGAAACTCGGCGAACGCACCGAGATGTAAAAAAGAAATCTATTCATCTTCGAGTTTGCGCGTAGAGCGAGGCAAAACAGCCCGATAAAAAAACGAGCAGCGCGCGGGCGGGCGACTGGAAATTTCTTTCGTTACATATACGCGCTGAAATTTTGCCCCCGGAATAAAATAGCCGCGAGAGAGGAAGAGAACTTTCGCCCAGACGACGACGGATGGCTTGTTTTTTCAGATTAAAATAATACGTCGACCCGGTTTTGGGGGGGGGGGGGG